>SNQJ01S0170329.1:9476-20618 GCA_010110895.2 Picea sitchensis
TCTCTAATATTTCTTCAGGTCATGAGCTTCTCTAGATCTAAGTATACTGGAATCTGAGCAGGATCAAGATTACTTCTGGTAGATTTCATGTTTCCTTTTATGTTGTCGCTAGGTGAAATATTAACAACCAGATGTTTGAGACTTTTTCAACATCAAGGATCAGAGCTCATAATGCTGCATCCCAGGAAAAACAGATTCAAATTGCGTTCCCGACAACAGTGACATTTCAGATGTTATCCCTCGATATTTTCCCGATTGTCATTCGAACGATGCCAACGAAACCTATGGGATAAAACTTAGGATGGGTCTTAAATCCATATGTGCAGTAAATAAATACTATGTAAGATTTATTGGTTTTCTCTCTCCCTCTCTCTCTCTAAATCTCTTGACCCTCAAATAATATCAACTTAGATGATAAAAAATCTCAACATCAAGAGGCATATGTCCACGAGTGTTTCAAAAAATTAATATTTCAGGGTGAGTGAGTGGATGGATTTAGAATAAAGAAAAAATAAACATACAAGACATTGATGAGAATGAATCCTGTAGTTTATAGAAAAAATAACAACGTGGTGAACACTTAAGAATTCAACAATTCTAACAAATATATATAGATCTATGAAAGCATGATTCAAAATTGTTATACATATTCATACATTTAAATACATGGAGGTACCCTTTGCACATCATTTAAATGCATAAATAAATGACAATAAATGGTCATTTATGAAGAGAAAGTCACTTCTATGCCATGATAAAACATCACACAATCACACTAAATATAATGCTTAATCTGTTTCTTGAGATTTTATTAATTATATCTGACACAAGAAGCCAAAATGGGAGAGGTAGCTTTACAAGAAGATAGACAAACAAATAAGAAGAGTTACAAACTAAAACATAAAGCAGAGGATGAATCTCTTGAGCCTTGCTGCCTTCATCATCTATCTATGCTTGAGGTCTTTGATCAAACAAATTTGAGTATAAGACACTCTTTTATTCCCCAAAGTGCCGACCTTAAAAATAAGCACCTCATCCCCTTTTTATAGATGTCATAATCATGAGATAACGATCCATTCAAACCAATATTACTTCTTAAATTTGATACCACTTTTGAGTTCTTGATACCATCTCTGGTTTTTTGAATGATTTTTACTAGGTAAAAATTGTTTTACCACCAGAGTGAAAACCAACTGAGTTATTGTGAGGAGAAATTATTTTGTCCAATTGAGCTTCTGTCTAGATTCTTCTAAGTGGTTCAAATGAATTTGACTACTGTGTTGGGCACATTCAACCTTTGAACAATTGAGGTCCTTGAACAATTGAGGTCCTTGACTAGTTGTAAGAATGTCTAATCATTTCCTCTTAGCCACCACAAATTAATTATGCAGAGCACAATCGACCGATTCCTTGAGTCTTCTGCCTCAAGATTCAATGGGACATTGGTTAGATAGTACAATTGCACCTTAGGATGGACTACAGGACATCCTACTTCTCTTATGTATGAGTCAGTGCGAGCATAGAGGGACCTTACCCTCCTTTGAAAAGATAGAAAAAAATCTTCACACATCTGTAGCTAGGATGGTTGATTGATCTCTCATGAGGGGAGAAACTGTGTAGGTGGGTCATCTTCGTTGACACCTGGAATCAAAGTAAATCAGCTTTAGAAGTTGAACTACTCGTGGATTGTTTTGTTTTTCTTCTGGTATTTTCTCTTATAAGACCGTGACACGTATTTGGGGAGGCCATTAGTGGGGGAAGAATGACTTTTTACATGTGACAATAGTACTTTGAAATATACAACTTGATCAGGTGTGCATGTGTGGCCAATTATTCTCATCCTTCATTAGGTGCACCAAATGATATGATGATCGGTAATGATCTCCATAAGTGAGGACATATGTCTTGTTACGGGCTGTCTAATCCCTCAACTAATTTGGCACACCAATATTCACAACCTAATTTTCAATTGGTCAAAACTTGTCTTTTATGTGATTTGAGGCCACGTGTCGTCTTCCCTTTAGATAAAAGTTTTGAAATTATTTGGGAAGGGAAATAAATTTTGAGTGACATCATTGATGACATCAACATTATCCCACAAACATGTGGTATATTTGTATTGGTCCATGTTGGCACCTATGTGGCAAGGGGGGGCTACCTGTCACTAGGCTTGAGGTGTTTTTATGTGTCTTCAGTGGGTCTCCCTCGTCCAGGTGGTAAATGTGGATTTTCCCTTGTGAGTGCCCTATTTACATGATACTCTGTCACTGCTCCATCCGACTATCCCTAGTGGTGTTCTTAGTCAACTCCACATGTCGTTGAGTTGGTGGATAGGTACGTGCTTTGTACTAGAGGTGATGGGTGGTTTGGTCAAACCAAAATACCACTATCCTAACCCAACAATAATGGTTTCTCCTTCTGTTCTCTTGTTAGGAGATACCATACGTCAAGTGATGTGTGTCTACTCAAACCACTGTTTCATCACTCGGGCTCATTATCTTTCATGCATGTTCACGACACAACATTGATCAGAAGCCATTGATCTACCTCTCTTGTAGTCGTTCAGTGATCGGGCCCCATAAATTTTTTAGCACCCAATCTCGATGTGTGGTCTTGTGGTAAAATTATTGGCTAGTGAATTTAAGTACTTTCATGTCGCGATATGCCCCGTTTTGTATCCCGATAAACACCTAGAATAAATTTTGACATCTAGGACCCTAAATTTATCCCCTTTTCTCCCTTTTGCATGAAATTTTAAAATCCATTTCTGTGCAATAGACCATGATAATTTCCCCCCTTTCCTCTTAAGTTGTCCATTTCATATCTTGTGATATCAACGACCTCCAAATTGATGACATGACTGAATCCTGTACTAGAAAAATGCTTGTAGGAAGCTAATTTTTTAACTTAATATTTTAGTATAGGGCATATTGAAGAGAATGCACTTTTTATTGTATGATGGATTATTGTTCTATCATTAATTAGGAGACACCTTTTCCTCATAGAATCATTAAATGAGACACATGATTACTATAACAAATGAAGAAGGGAGTCAACTAATCTTGTAGTAAACAAGCCCTTTTTTTTGCTAGAAATATAATAAGAATCCAACAAAAAATTTATACATGATCAAAGTTATACCATGATCCAAGTTTTGCCAATTCTAAATTGACTAAGATGATTAAAAAAATTGACCAGAGTTTTGGATAAACATAAAATATGGCTTTTTGTATGGATAGATAGGAGGTATTTTTTCTACAAGATTAGAGGGATCCATGAAGAAGTAATATAAGGTACATAATACCATTCTATCATAATGAAACAATTATAATTATTATATGTTTATAATATTGGTGCCTATAAAACTATTCTCAATTTTATTTTGTAAGAAATTTATACTAACACAACCATATTAAAGGTGGTTGATATATATTGATTGACTGCATTATTGAATACAAAAGACATTGATGCCATGGATATATATCAACGCCTTTAATGCAACTTTTCTAGTTGAAAATCCACATTTTGAAAAGGTAAATAATTATAATCATAATCATAATAATGGTAATGATTTTTTTTTAAACCTAAACTAGGAAATCATATTAATGGAAAAAGGTTGTAGTTGGGCTAAACAACACTAGTACATCCAACTGCATGTCTTCAAAATTTAAATATGTGAAACAATTCCAAACAAAAATACTAAGTTTACATATGTATACTAGAAAAATTTCTTATTATTTGTTGTTACTATAGATTATATAAGATCTTGCTAACATGCAGATAAATTTAAAAAACATAACCTAATCAGAATATATGGTGATTGATGGCCTCTTCCAAGCCACTAGTTGGCACTGATTCTTGTTCCCCTATTTCTATATCCTCAAAGAGTTGGTTTATTGTGTCCTCCTTTAATTCTCCTTGTCCATAATTAACTGGAACCCTCTTATTAGAAGCCCCTACATAAGAATCTTTGTGCAATTGAACAATCAAGTTTCTTAGCATGACACATTATGCCTCAAGACTTGCAATTTGTTGTTTTAGTTGATTAGAGTACCCATGATGGAAGCAATTTGGGAGACAAAATGATGCTCATTTTCATGTATCTTTGTTGTAATAGTGAAAATGGAAGACCTATTACCTTGAATAATTTTCTCATGAGTCCATAAGACTCATTGTATTTCTTGTTGATCTCTGTAATCCATGTTTTCTAGTGTAATATTAATAAGCCTCAGTGAAATAAAAAGTTGTAGCCGACTAAATACACATATATACAATGATAAATGTAGGGTATTTATTGCCAGGGAAAAAAAACCACAATGACTACTAAACCAAGAATCCCATTGCTCAACCCATGAATTTAGAGCACCAAAAAAATAAATTCACACAAAAATCTCATGTTCTAATAGAATTAAACCACTCAATCCTAGTACAACTTTAAACCAGGGAACACAAAACAACAAAAACACAAAGCCTAAATAATTCTAAATCCAAAAACCACGGAGAGATAAATTGAAGGATTCAAATTCACCAACCTCGAAGGAATTACAAAATGAAAGAATACTTCTACAAAAATTTGGTTATTGTTGACAAAGGAGAGAGGAATCCCATAAAACTCTCCTATTCTCCATGCATCATAACACCATTATCCTACCTCGACCAGAGTTTAAAAAAACCATCAATTAAAAATTATGAGACCTCACTAGACTGGGCATGTGTGAAGGGGGTTCGGGTCTCATTGTATTTATGGAAAATCTTTGGTAGTAGGGCTAGTGCATGATTGACACGTGGCTCATTAATTTGGAGTTACTTGTCATTAGTTGGGTGAAATAACTTAGGGTATGGTTTGGAAATATAATGTTTCTTTAACCCTTAAAACCCCCATTTTCATCCTTATAGATTCATCAGTGCCGATGTTTTTCTCCCTTGGGACTTGGAAGAACTTTGTTTTGTGAAACCTTGAGACCTCTTGTGAATTTCGGGCCAATATTGATGAAATTTTGTAGTTAGCTAAGGAATATTATGTATACATCGATTGAATGATGAAATTTGAGTCACCTACAACCATGAGATAAGTTATTTTATGATCTAGTTCTAATCGTAGTCCTCGCAACAATGCATATGCTTCGGATTGGTTATTGGAGGAGATGCCAAGTCCCCAAGCATAGGTTAGTTTTATTTTTTTTTGGGATCAATGAGCCCCCCCCCACACTTACCACCCCTGAGTTTCCTTTGGACACACTATGAAAGGACATAATAAAAGAATGTTATGCTAATTCCCACTTCTAAAAATCTAGTACATTTAGTCGAAATTTCCAGTTTGATATGGAAACAAACCTACTTTTAATTGAGGTATGAGATTCGTAATGTCATCTACGACCATAATTGTAGCCTTTGTCTCCACTCTATTGGGATTGACCTGGGCTTGTTTGAAGACAACCATGTTGCAGGCTAGCCATATCTTTCAACATAGATATTTTGGCAAAGCCACCCAAAGTCTTTTGAAAATAGGCTTGCTCTTGAGTGACCCCCTATAGTTTTATTCCATAAAATAAACACATATTTCCATGAGCTCAACATCCTCATTTTATGAGTGATGCCAAAAAATGTATTTTTCCATATCTAATGAGATAAATTGCACTCAAGAAAATTATGCTGGATCAATTCAGAGTTGGACAAATTGAGATTGCATCTAAAGGGTCCATAAATTCCTCTCTTTGTTAAGTTTTCGGAAATTAAAATCTTCCCATGGACTATGGTCCAATAAAATATATTTATTTTAGAAAAATCGTGTGGATGCCACACATGTTTCCAAATGGGTGATCTAAGTGGGAGGGTTGTGGCATACAATTGGTTTCTATACCCATATTTAACATTGTAATCCACCAATCTCCAACCTCTTCAATCTGAAGAGGAAATATTCCTTGAAGCATATCCTTTGAGGGAGTCATGAATAAAAAAAAACGGTGGGAGGATGGGCACTAGAGGCTCAGCAATAGACCATCCCAACCAACACCTTGTTCTAAAAGACAAATTCAAATATCATGCAATGTTTTAATATTTTTTAAATCCATCCATAATTTCAATGGGAGAAGCTCCAGATTCCTTCCCAATGGTGGGTTACCCATTACACTAACATATCATATAAGAATTTATTTTATATTACCTGGAATCCATGTGAGTTTTACTTGAATCACAGGGGTGACAATTTTGATAAGCTTCCATATTGGTGAACCCTTCTTACTATCCAACAACCAACCTAGACATCGAATTCGTTCTCCATTGAGATATTTGTTATGAATAACTTTCTTCTACCAATCCAAGCCACCTGAGATCAACGTCTAAATGATTTGTGTACATAGGGAAAAATTCATAAATGAAGGATTTTTTATCCCAAGCCATCGATATTCCTTGGTAGGCCAAAACATTATTGAGTTGACCATATGGTAATTTTTAATATTGGTCTTGCCTCCTTGCCACAAAAAATTTCTAATTTCTTGAGCCCCATGTTGCATGAATCCACTAGGTGCTAACAAAGTTGAGCACTGGAAGATTGAAAAGGTAGATAAAATTGATTTAATAAGGACAACCCTACCCATTGTATTCAGTCATTGTGATCCTCACTACTGAAATCTTGATTTGATTTTCCCTAAAAATATTTGCGAGGATTGAGTTGTATGATTTGATAGGCTGATTGACATTCCTAAATACTTAAAAGAGGTACACATTTCTTGATGAGGGAAGATTAATATTCTAGATATATCTTGGAGAAAATGTTGACTGATGGTCCCTTCATAGATTTGACTCTTATTGTTATTGATTTTTCCTTCTGAAGCCTCAATAAACATATCAAATGTTATTTTAAATTGAGAATCCATTATTGTGTATGCTCCCCATAGAAGAAGAGTATCATCGACAAATTGGGAGTGGTTTACGCTTTTCACCCCCCTAATGATTTGTATCCCTATAAGATTTCCATTTCTCCTTTCTGCATCTAGATTATTTCTCAATGATTCATCCATAATAATATATAAAAGGGAAGTTAGGGGGAAACCTTGACATAATCTCCTACTCCCCTTAAAGAAATATGATGGTCTCCCATTCACGAAAGGTGCAATCCAATGATTACAAATTCATGCTAAGATCCAATGAATAAAAGAGGAAAAAAATCAAACTTGTACATAACATCTAAAAGAAAAGAATGTCGCACCCTATCGAATGTGTTTTCCGTGTCTATATTAATTATCATACCTTTGTCCTTGTTTTCCTGGCTGGAGTGGATGACTTCCTTAACCATTATGATGTTTTCCACAATCTACCTCCTCTGCATGAAGCCTCCTTGATTATCTGGATTTACTTTATGTAGTACCTTTTTCAGTCTATTTGCTATGACCTTGGTTAATATTTTATAAGAGGCATTGCACAAAGAGATGGGTTGAAAATGAGAGAATGTAGAAGGGTTCATATCCTTTGGAATGATAGCAAGGAAGGGTTAATTTATGCCACCGCCTACCCCGAATGATTTTTGAATACATTGAAGTATTCTTTTAAGATCAAATTTGATTGCATTCCAACACGCACACTAGAAGTGGATTATAAATCCATCTAGGTTCATAGATTTATCTAGGGCCAATCCACAAACTACATTGTAGATGTATTCCTTGATAATATCCTTGACCATCTTTGCATTTTCTTCCTAATAAATTAGTGAGGGTATTTTGTCTAGCATCACCACCATTACACTTGGATTATCCCTTCCATTTTTTGTATATAGTTACTCAAAATGAGATCTTGCTGCCTCCTTACGTTCTAATTTTGTTTTAGTATAGTGTCATCTTCATGGACCATATCTTTAAAATTATTTCTTTGCAATCTAGCTTTTTCTTGTTTGTGAAAATAAAAGGTGTTCCTATCCCCTAAATTTAACCACAAACTTCTCAATTTTAACCTCCATGTTTCCTCTTCTTTTTCTAATAACTTTGTGTTATTTTTGAAAAATTGACTTTCCTCATTGAGGATATCAGAGGTGATAATCTCATTTTCCATTTTCCTTGCAAAAAATCCATCTGGTGCCTTGGTTGAAGCTTCTCTATCTTTGGTGGATGAAAATTATTTTTAGCTCAGTCTTTGAGAGAAAATTTGACTACCCATAATTTGTGTTCCCAAATGAATATAGGGGAACCTATAATCCAATTACTCCATACCTATGATGTGATATTCATTTCTTCTTGGTACTAGAGCCATGAATGGTTAAAACTAAATGGAATAGGCCCATAATCAAGTGATTACAAGATTTTTAATACAATAGATTTGTGGTATGTGGCCTCCCATACGAGGGTCTTGAAGAGATAAGATGATTATTCAATAGAAGATCACTTCTAAGGAGAAATTGATCAAATCAAGCTGTAATGTGTCCAAGTCCGATCCTCCTATTTGACCAAGTTAATTTCCCTTTGTCTAGATTAATATCTACTAGATCCAATTTCAAGTTCATATCCTCCATGTGTTCTCAAAAGGGATCCCTTACAACATTGCCTCCCCTATTTTCTTTGTGACTCAACGTGACATTAAAATCACTAGCAATTATACTATTATGCACATATTTTGAATTTTTAAGGGCTTGCAAGGAGTCCTAACATTCCTCCTTCTTTTGATATTTAGTGGGCATATAGACATTAATAACATTTGTTTTCTGACCAACATGATGGTGGATGAAACTTACAATATTCAGTGATGCATTTTATGGAAAGACTATAAGTGCAGAGTGTGACCATTTCAAACTATACATATGCATCCAAATCCACCTCTAGAGTCAACTGTAATAGTTTCACATATTTTCCATTACATCTTGCATGCATATATAACTTATTTTTCCTCTAGCTTAGGAGGATAGTTGGTTTTTCGTGGATGACTAAACTTCTTATAGATTCTAATTTTGTTCTACTGATGATGCCCCTACTGTTCTAGGAGACTATTACCATTACTTAATTACTGGTTTAAGGCCTCTGCCATGGGTGGGGATTGAATCTCCTGAATTATTGACATTCCTTGTACTTGTCCCCATAAATCTCCTAATGGTCATTTGTGTGCCCAATTTTTTTTCCTTATTAGATAAATCATTTTTCATGATTGATCTCCTCTTGAAAACCAAAGGAAGAACCATTGTCCATGTTGGGAGGTATCCCTATTTCTTCCAAGATCAACATTTGAAAAGGAGCAATTATAGGAGTGCTAATTGAAGATGTGATATCTTCTACAAAGGATAGGGATTCTATTTGTGCTAGAATATCATACTTGTTTGATGAAGTACCTTTTCCATATTCCTTATTGCACTGAAGGGATTTATTCATTGTTGCTTATATTCATTGTGGATTGGGGACAACTAGAATTTTAAAATTTCCTTCTCAACTTAGATATATCATTTTTTATGGTCTGAGAGGTTCTAATACTAGCTTAGGGGCCCCAAAAGCCATAGGTTTCTTGGAAAGTCTTTTCTTCTTAATTGGTTTCCATTGATCCTGATTTTCCTACACCAATTGAGAGACTATTAGATTATTTTTGCAATCTTTTGCAAAATGCTTGTACTCATGATAAAATTTGCAGTTGAAGGGGATTTTCTCAAAGTCCAATGGATTAATGTGACTGTATTTTTCTAGGGTCAGACAAATTTCTTTTGACAACCCTTTCTCTAGATAAAATTCTACACATATCCTTGCACAAGAAAAATATTGTATTTGGGTTTATATTTATCTATATATCGCCTGAGAGAATCCCATATATGCCTCATAGTCTCATCATTCCATCAATGCAAGGGTAGATGGGGCAAGAAAACCTAGACAGGGACGACTGGGGGAACATCATGCTTTAGGATAAAATCAAGGGTCCACCTATTAAGATACATCCCTTTGCTACCAAAAAATTAAGGACCACTCTTGAAGATCAAATCTTTGTATTCTTTATTTTCAAAGAGAAAATAATAAAACCCTCATCCAAAAAAATTGTGGGTCATCTTGCTTGTTATCAGGACCTACCAATTCCTTTAGATCCAAGTCGCCATAGTCCTTGAAAAAGGCCATATCCTAAAAAAATGGCTTATCAATCCTCAATTAGCCAAATCCAGGGCCATATGATGCAAGGATGAGGTGGGGAGAGAAGCTTCAAGGATAGTCTCCAATTTCTTAACAAATTGTGAGGGTTGTGACTTAACACATTTCCCAAGAGAGGCCACCATACTACGAAATGCGACCACTTCAAGATCTAGAGGGGAGGGTGAACCCCTCTAGAAGAAGGAACCATGGTAACATCAACGATGAGGAATCTAACACATGCTTCAAAATAAACAAAAGTTGATTTTTTTTTGGGAGAAATAGCTCTAGAATTTGTTAAGATTGTTTTTTAACTCCTACCGCAAGTGAGATTTGTATTATGATAATGATATTATGAAAAAAATAAAAATGTTAATATAAATATAAATATTTACATAACTATTAATAATATCATTAAAATAAATAATAACATTTTTAATATAATAATAATAATGATAACAATAAAAATAAAAATATATTATAATAATTAACTATAATACGATAAAAAAAAAACCTAAAAATATTAATATTTTAATTATTATTAAAATAACAGTTTAGTTTGACCATTAAGACAGATGTAGCTAGAAGAATTGAGTATGTGGCTAGCTCTACCCTATCCGCCACTCACTAAAGATACAACCATCATGTCACCGCTATTTGAAAGGGGTATAAAGTAGTGTTGCATGCCCAAATATGTGCCCTACCTTCTTTTTCTAGAATTTGTCCGTCATTCAAGCTAGTAGATTTTCATTTTCAAATAGGCATATGTCTTCCTCATGAAGGTCAAGATATGGATATTCATGTAAAACGCTCTACAAATTGAGATTGAGACCTTCAAATTGTTGGCCAATTCTATGAATTTATCTAAAAGAGATTAGTCGATGTAGAGAAAACTTATTAAAAGGTTGGATGATATCCCCAGTTGGATACGTTGACTCTGAATCCAAGGGAAAAATCCTTAATCCTGTTAAATATATTGTACCCTCAACAGTATGACCGTACACTGCCAGTTGTACTGGACAGTTGTACTTTCTATTTTTGTCTTGCTTGAGCATATATA
>SNQJ01S0170330.1:1194-11882 GCA_010110895.2 Picea sitchensis
TGGATCTCAACCTTCTCGCCACTTCAAACCCTTCAGAATCTTCTCACCATAACCTCCTTGTATCTCTGCAAGATCTAACGGTCCTCGGAATCTTAGGAAATCTCTTCAAGAGATTTCGATCATCCATTTTTTTTCCTTGTATAACCCACGAGGTGAAAAAGGGTATCTCTCTCTACGAGATTCCTTCATCGCTTCACCAACCTGCGACGTTCTCTCCGACTTCAAGTTACACTTGACTGCGCTGATCTTCAGCGACTCAGAGACCTATCCTTCCTGAGATTTTCCAAATTTCTTCGACCTCAACAGGGTTCTTTGCACGCACTCCCTGCGGCAAACCTGCGAACACTTCAACTGTTCGAGATTCCTTTGACTCTGCATATGCCGTAGCAGCAGTCCTTCAATACTTCTTCTCAGTTTTACAACTGAGGCTTTCTCCCTTAGCCTACGCACTCCTTGCACGGCTTCATCAACCCACTTTCGTTTCTGAGCGAATTGAGAACAAGAGTTTAACTCCCGAGCCTTCTGTCAACGCACTCCTTGCGGATGACTCCAACTGCACTCCTTGCAGGAATCCTTGCTCAAAGGAGAAAACAATTGTAACTCACCTCACTTCCTCTCATATTTCAATCTCGGTGCATGAAATCACACACATAGCATAATAACGAATGCACAACAGGAAGTAATATTCATAAGCAGAGCATTCAACACACATACACAGAGAATAACACAACAACCATGAGTCTGAATCAACTTTTTCTATTAATTCAAGATTTGTACATGGGTGTTCTTCTACAACTCTCTGCTATTCTCCTATGCTCTGGACTCTTCTTTCTCCTGTTGTTCTCTCTTTCTAATGTTACAATTGATACAAATGAGGGTGTCTATATCCGTTTTCCCTCCTGGACTCTAAAACTGTCTAATCTAAGAATTCAATTCTAATTACTTGCAACTACTACTATAAATGCCTCTGTCTATCTCAGACGAGAGCGTATGGCTCGAGTTCTGAGTACATTTTTACCAAGGCGCCTAAATTAAATGATCTCATTTATATTCAGTGCATCAACTTCAAGAGAAAATTTAAAAATTCAAAAACTTGCACTAGACGTCTTCCAGTTGGCTTATGCTTCCACGTTGGTTTTACTTGTCRTGAGGGATKCTCCTGCATCAATACCCTTAACACACTTCCCCTAGTATCTTATGACCTATTGATTGGTATGGATTGGTTAGTTGATTATAAAACTAAGTTGGACTGTTACCATAAAACCTTATGTAAATGAATAAGGGAGAAAGATAAYGCTCCACGGGATTAGGAATACTGTTTGGGTGAGACAAATATTATCCCTTCAAATGAAAAGGTATTGCAGAAAGGGATGTCTTCTATATGAAATACAAGTGTTGGAATCTGTTGAGGATGAAAAATTGAACCTAGAGGACAACCCCATATTAAGAGAGTATAGAAACTTGTTTCCTGAAGAGGTATCGGGTCTACCTCCGAGAAGAGATATTGACTTCTCGATAGAACTTACACCAGGAGCAGTGCCAGTGTCTAGGACACCCTATAGGATGAGTACACTCGAGCTAGTTGAGCTCAAGCTACAACTAAAGGAAATGGTGGACAAAGGCTACATTCGGCCCAATGTGTCTCCATGTGGAGCACCAATATTTTTTGTGAAGAAGAAATATGGCACACTCTGACTTTGCATAGATTATAGACAACTCAATAAGACAACCATAAATAACAAGTACCCCTTACCAAGAATCGATGACTTGTTCGACCAATTAGGGGGCACTTCCATTTTATCAAATATTGACTTAAGGTATGGATACCATCAAGTTTGAATTAAGGATGAAGACATCCACAAAACAACCTTCATGACCAGATATGGTCACTATGAATTTGTGGTGGTGTTGTTGGAGGAAGACCAAAGGCCAAATCAGAAAATCAATACGTGTTTGGGAAATAAAGCATGCACAAGGAAAGTGATAGCTGGAAGGAAACAAAGCACACATGCATGCAAGGAAAGAAACATCTGGAAGGAAGAATAGAACGCACACATGGGAGGAAGACCTAACAAAGGTAGGGTTAGGGTTTTGAGTAATGAGTTGTAATGGTTGAAGAGCCAGAAACGTATAAATACAGATACTTAGGTATCATAGAGGGTTGGGGGTTTTTGTTATTATTGTTCATAGGTTACGGAGATAAGTCAATATTGTAGTGAACCGATATGTAATATTTTGTTGTATGATCTATTTTGGATAATTTGTTGAGCTAAGGAAGAGAAAAGAGGGCAGATCTTGAGGGTTATATCACAAGCTGGGGAGCCTGGTGCGATCTATACCGCCTCATATAGATCTTTCCTGATAGGGAAGAGTTGTAAGTGCGTGGCACATAGTGACAGAACAACTATAATAAAAGAGATGAGAGACAAATCTCTGTGGATGTAGCCCAAGAGGGGGTGAACCACAGTAACATCCGTGTTGTGTGATGAATGCATTCTTATCTTTATCATCTTTTCAATAGTTATAGCTATGCTTAATGAATGACTTGTTCTATTCCCTACTTATTCGCAAATGATAGTATATTGTCGTTACAGTTATAATAATGGTTCAATATTCATTCCTCATATCTCACACTCAATCCTAGGTTGTAAACACATGAGTCTTATAGCCACCCATTAAATCTATCTCGGGTGAGACTGCGCAGTGCATTCTGTGTGTTGTGTTGCCTTCTGGTTTACCAGGAAGGCCGATAGTTTTAGAGGCTTTATTGGAAACCCGAACAGACATGAACCCTAGGTCAACAAACTCAGACAACATAGAGGAATAGTAACCAACAAATGGTTCTGTTTCCATTGGTAGGAATAGGAGAGGGTTGAGTAGATGAGATAGATTGAGCAAGAAAAGAGCGAAGAAAAGAAGAAAGCAATGAGCCATTAAAAGGGGATGTTGAGACTGTGGAATCCCACAAAAGAAAAGATCGAAATATGGTTAAGAACAAAAGAGATAGAGTTTTCACAGAAAGACAAGAGAAACCCTAGAGTAACACCCCACAAGTATCTTGAGAAATACGTGTTTACTGACTTACATGAAGTCTTTTTCTGCGATTTTCCACACTTATTGCAAGAGTGGATACTAAGGTTGAAAGATAACCAAACAACGAACTGGATTCGAAAGCTAGAGTGGACCCCTGCATAGATTGAATAGTTGCAACAAGTGAACAACAAGTTCACCCACGCAGTAGACTTTTGGCTTGACAGTATTGTGGTAGGGTTTATAACAGAGTTTGCAGTAGACACAACGAAGCATACAGTGCAGCGGAGCAATATTTTCTATGAGGACCTCGAGGAAGGTGCATTCTATCATTATATACGTCCATTAAGATACTGATGTATAACAAAGGAGTACTGAAAATGGAGTCAGACAACTAAAAMTTCCCTGCGTGCATGGGGGAAGGGGGGAAGCAATGACAAAAAGAGGAGAAATGGAAGGAGGAAAGGATAAGGGAAAGAAGGAGGAAACCTTGGACCCAATCATAATGGATGAYGACCAGATTAAGMAGATCATGGTGACAGCTGAAAAGACACGTAGAAGAGTACCCTACCAATACAAGGTGAATACCAAGAAGAGAGTYGTAGTCGTGAGGGAAGKCTTGGAGAGTGATGAGGAAGAGGTAGAGGATCTCTAGGCTATGGATCAGATTGAGGAAATCCTGCACACAACATATGAGAGAAAGATAAGAGGTCCAAGAACAGGAAGAGAAGGCAACAATCCTATCCATATTATTGTCAGTGTGGAACCCATAAACCCATGTGAGACTAATACACCAAAGAGAACACCACCATTTAGAGAACTGAAGTTCAGAAGCAGTCAGACAGTAGGAATTACATCTACACAAGGAACAACAACTGGAGGAGCTAGTTCAGGTAGTACTAGTCAAGTATCTACACCGTCCAGAGGTAGTAGTTCAACGTTTAGAATGGCAGGATAGGATCCCACCATCAGGTTACCAGAATTTCAAGGAGCAACAATAGAAGACCTAGAGAATCACTTGTTAATTTGTGCAAAGATCTGGGAAACAAAGCAKATCACTGATGAAGATACCAAAATTGCGCAACTAGCTATTACGCTAAGAGACCGTGCACTAGATTGGTACATTAGTTTAGATGCAAACAGTGCCCCTGGGATGACAAGGACACTGGAAGACATTAAGAAGTTATTGATTAATGAGTTCCAGAAACCGAGCTCAGAGGATCAATACATGAATGAGATGATCAAAATAAGACAAAAACAAGGAGATTTTGTATGGGATATTGATAAGAGATTCAAGCGACTGAAGGGAAAGTTAAAATATCTCATGACCAAGATGCAACATCGACACCTATTTGTCAACTCACTGCTCCCACACTTAAAGTATCCACTATGACAAAAAAAGTTCTAGAAGTAGGAAGAGGCTCTATAGGAAACCTTGCAACTAGAAGAGAACTAGTACCAGGAGACAGACCCAACCATCCAAGAATTGAAGGAGGATCTGAAGAACTTAACATTTCAGCTAAACAAGAATAAGAACAAGGACAAATGAGAAATTGTTTGGTGTACCACATGCAGGACAGAGGGACACCACAAGAACGAATGTCCAATATTCATGTAGTATATGGTAGCAGGAATGCCAAATCTGTTACCAACAGGAGGACTATGGTGCGAAATCTACAAGAAACCGGGTCACGACCCTTATCACTGCACGATGATGTAGAAATACCAAACAGTCTCGAAGAGTTCATATTGCACCTTTTTCAAGTCAGTGGGCCATGATGACAAATATTGTAGAACTATGGAGTTGATGCAAGAAAGGACATCAGATGCATATAGAGTGTAGGAAGAAATGATGGTTGGGCAAGCCTCACCACAGTTTAATCTAGTTCCATATCCATACAACACTACGCAACAACAGTTTAATACTGCACAACAACCATACAATAACGCGCAACTGCAGTACAACATGACACAACCTTAGTACAATACCACACAGTATAATCAAGCGCCTTAGTACAATGCACCGAGAAGAGATAGAGTAGGCTACAAAGGTGGAGGACGAGCAAGAGGAGGTTTTAGGCAAGGTAGAGGACCAGTGGTATGTCACAATTGTCAACAACTGGTACATTATGCAAGAGAATCTCCGCTTCCACCGACAACTTGTATGTACTGTCGCACATTGGACCATGACATAGAGGAGTGTCCAACACTATTAGTAAAGATCAGGGAAAAGAGGAACCAGAACAACCAGAATGTTTAATGGATTCCAGCCGAAGCAAGGGAGGAAGGACGAAACATAATATAGTTACTCACGGAGGAGCTAAAACAGGAAATGACGCAGCTCGACAAGAACTAGTACAAAACCACTGGGTAAAGAAGAATGTCGAACCAAGGAAATAGTTCGATGTGCAGAGCGAGAAGACAATATTTAAAGAAGCCAGACAAGAATTTCAGAAGGAATACATAGCGTTAACTTCAACTGCGCAACAAAACAAGGAAGCACCAAAGTACGAGATGCCTCCATTATTGTATCATACCAACAAAATGCAACCCAAGGGACAAGTAAGTACAATCAAAGGATTTTTGAAATCACGTGTAGAAGTATTAAATGATCGATCATCTGTGAAAATATTTCAAATCATATTAGGAAAATGTAGCATCGAGATGGAAGGAAAACTAGAACCAAAAGCAGTCAATCACCTACACACAAGAATAAGAACAAGTAGGGAATTTAGATTGAATGCCAACATTGGATATTTCAATATGGGATACATCATACTGGATCTAGGATTGGAAGTTAATGTATTACCAAAGAAGACATGGAAATGCATGGGAGAGCCCACATTAGGCTATTCACCTGTTCAATTGAAACTGGAAAACCAACAAAGAATCCTACCAATCAGTAGACTAAAAGGAGTGATAGTAGACCTGGATGCAGTGCGCACTAAAGCAGATTTTGAAGTCATTGAAATAGTGGACGACACAACACCTTATCCAACATTGCTTGGTCTGGACTGGGTGTTTGACAACTAGGCCATGATCAATTTGAAGACCCATAAAATGACATTTGATTCAGGAGAATATAGGGTCATCATGCCATTAGACCCATCAAAAGGGGAGAGGTTTGTAGAACCCACTTTCCTAGAATTAGAGGAAATCGACTAGTTGTACAGAACAACTACGCGCGATGAGGATTACGTAAACCCAACTGCAAACATGATACTCATTTGGCGGAGAATTACTTCATGTGAAACAAATTCAGATACCAATTTAGATAACTGGAAACAAAGGCTACACAAATTTTCCACCATAAGATGTGCAAGAATAGACCACACAGTAAGATGGGTAGGCACACAAATCAAAGAACCACCCAGTTTTCATGGAATCAACGATTTGGAAACATTATTAGCACAGTATGAAGATGAAGTCTTAGAGAACCAGAGATTGTTATCACTTGACCTAGCATTCAAGGCCACACCCGTATGATGGTGGGGCACACACAAAGAGACAATCACATATCGGTACCAATGTAAGAGGTTACTGCGCATAAGGTTTGGCGCAGAACAAAAAAACAACAAGCAACAAAAGTATGATGGACAAGGAGCACCAGCGGAAAACTTAGTGAAGTGTAGAACGATGTGGAAATTGACACCCCCAGAGGAATGGCCTCATCATTTTACACACACCCTAGAGGGCATACCAACTAACCAGTATACAGATCAGGAATTGCACAAAGGAACTACGGCCTATACGATATTGCAACAAAATTTTATAGTCACTTTCTCATTCGAGCATGAGAACCCCAGCATAGATACAACTCTCAAAAAAATAAGAGGAGTGATCTTTATCAAAGAACCAGAAGTAGAAATGATCATAGAAGAGAAATAGCAGAACAAACAGAAAGTCAAGGAACTATTTTCGTGTTACCATGTGCAAGAGGAAGCACCAGACAAAGACGATCCATGCGATATTCAGATTGAATAAGAGAAAGGAGAAAGAGATGTTTAAGGACCACCCATATAATCAGAAGTCATTTCTGCATCGATAAAAGTAAATAATTCAACATTGGGACAGTTGAGAATCCCAATATGTCCAGCATTGGAGACTACTGGGATGAACAAACAGTAGAAGGCATAACAGAGTTGTTGCGCAAGTACAATGACTTATTTCCCACAACATTTACAGGGATGAAGGGTATAGTCAGAGAGCTAGGAGAAATGAAGATACCACTCAGACTTGAAGCGAGATCGATCAGACAACGACCATAAATATTGAACCTAATATATAAGAAAAAATTCAAATATGAGATCAACATGATGCTCGAAGCTCGAATCATAGAACTGATCAAAGAATCAGAATGGATAATCCCGATGGTGGTTTAGGACAAGAAACAAGGAGGGATCAGGATATGTGTCAACTTGAGGAAGTTGAATGATGCATGCTTACATGACCCATTCCCTACACCGTTCATGGATGAAGTGTTAGAAAATGTAGGTGGACACGAAGCCTACTCATTCACTGATGGATTCTTAGGCTACCATCCGATTAAAATAGCACAAGAGGACATATAAAATACCACAATTGTGACAAAATGGGGATCCTACCAATGCCCAGTCATGCCGTTTGGACTAAACAATGCACCAACAATTTTTTCTAGAGTCGTCATTGTTGCGTTTAAGGAATTCATTCATTAGTTCCTAGAAGTATACCTGGATGATTGGACAGTCTATAGTTTTTTGAAAGACCATTTATAAGTCTTACGCCTGATGCTAGAAAGATGTAGGCAGTGTCATATATCACTAAACATAAATGAATGCATATTCAGAACACCGTTTGGGATACTATTGGGCCATATAGTATGCAAACGGGGTTTATTAGTATCTGCAAAGATTGCAGTAATTGTTAACTTACCACCACCAAAAATAGTCTGTCAGCTAAGAGTGACGTTGGGATACATAGGATACTACAGGAAATTTGTCAAAGGATGTGCACAGATTACTGCACCAATGGAAAATATACTAAGAAAGGATACAAAATTTCAGTGGAATGACTAGTGCCAACACGGTCTGGATACCCTGAAGGAAAATATGGTCACTGCGTCGATATTAGTATTTACAGACTGGATGAAGACATTCCATCTGCATGTATATGAATCATCCATAACACTCAAAGCTATATTGGCACAACCACGAGCGGGAAACTTGGATCACCCGATAGCATTTGCGAGCATAAATTTATCGGACTCAGAGCAGAACTGTAACACTACAGAAAGGGAAGGCCTAGCTATGGTCTACGCATTGCAAAAGTTCAAACATTTCTTATTGGGGAAACAGTTTAAGATGTTCACAGATCACTCAACCCTGAAATATCTAGTCAAAATGCCAGTTTTGGGGGGGAGAATCTGTCACTAGTTACTACTATTTCAAGAATTTGACTTTGAAGTAATCGCCAAGCTAGGAAAATTGAATGCAGGACCTGACCACCTATCAAGAGTCACAAATCGAAAATAACCTACGAATTTAGAGGAAAAACTTCCAGATGCACAACTATTTTTAGTAAAGATTGTTGATGAACACTTCGCAGATATCATTCAGTACTTGAGCACAGGTACTGCGCCACAAGAGTATAACACCGCATAGAAGAAAAACCTGGTAGTCTGTGTTGCCGACTATCAACTAACTGCAGGAGACCTATACAAAATGGGCGCAGATAGCATCTTGCAAAGATATGTGTTAGAACACGAAATACCATGAGTTTTAGCAGAATCCCATGAAGGAATAGTAGGAGGCCATTATGCAGGCAAAGATACCGTGCAAAAGGTATTACGTGCAGGACTATGGTGGTCGACGATTCACAGAGACTCGAAGGAGTACTGTCAAAGATTTGATGTATGCCAAAGAGTAGGAAAACCCAACAGAAGGGACGAGATGCCATTACGACCACAAGTAACATTATAGGAATTCGATAAGTGGGAAATAGAATTTGTAGGACCAATTAACCCACCAACAAAAATAAAAGGAGAAAGGTACATTATCACCGTGATGGAATATCTAACGAGATGGCCAGAAGTCGCACCAGTGAAGGATTGCAGTGCAGAAATAACATTGCACTTTTTATTTGAACAAGTCATCACTCGATTTGGGTCTCCAAGAATTTTGATGAGAAAACAAGGCACACACTTCATAAACAACACCATCAACACTATGACTGAAGAGTTTGAAGTCCATCATCAGAAAATCACACCATATCATCCACAAGCAAATGGCACAATGGAAGCATTTAACAAAATCTTGGAGAACACGCTGGCAAAGATCTGTAACATCAACATGGATGACCGGGACCTCAAAGTATCAGCAGTATTATGGGCCTACATGACTATGTGCAAAGAGTTGATAGGGCACACACCATTTAAACTGGTCTATGGCCAAGAAGCAGTGGTTCCATTAGAAGTTTTAGTACCAAGCTTGTGTGTAGCAATAATCACACAAATGACAAAACGAGGCGCAGTACAGGAGAAACTAAATCAATTAATGACCATGGAGGAGGATCGGATCTTAGCAGGATTCCACCAGGAAGTTCAGAAAGAAAGGGACAAATCTTGGCATGATAGACACATAAAGAAGAAATTTTTCAAGGAAGGAGATCTACTACTGATGTATGACAACAAATCATTTCAGTACCCAGGAAAGCTAAAAATGCATTGGCTAGGACTGTACGAAGTACAATTTGTCACAGATGAAGGAGATGTACAGTTGAAATACTTATCAGGCACATAACTTAGAGGGATGATTAATGGGAGCTGAATGAAGTTGTACAAGGACAGTCGACCACCCACCACACAGTAAAAAAAAAAGTATATTGAAAAAGAACCAAAAGGAAAGAACCAAAGAGGGCACAGTGCACCAGAGATATAAAGGGAATGCACACTTAGCAACACAAACTTGGCGAGGAGAAGGAAAACGGTCACATACAAAGGGAAACAAGAGGGAAAATGAAAGTCGGAAAAAGCAGTACGACATGACAACACTAGGCGGAATTAAAAGAAGGCAAGGACCGATGGGACGCCACATTAATCACGCCAACTAGAGACAGAAAGGCAGAGTAATGATAAGTTTGAAACTATCAGAGGTGCATTGAACCCATAGTTAAGGTGCATTAAACCCATAATGAAGCAAGCATCCTCGACAAGCTTCATGGAAAACCCATACAACACACAAATGTGGGAGCAAATAGTCTATTCACGAAAAGAAAGCAAATAGAGAGCGATAGAGGTCAAAAATCATAGAGCGAATTCACATAGGTCACAGAGA
Source organism: Picea sitchensis (assembly GCA_010110895.2). NCBI lineage: Eukaryota > Viridiplantae > Streptophyta > Pinopsida > Pinales > Pinaceae > Picea > Picea sitchensis. The sequence goes on from SNQJ01S0170330.1 coordinate 11,535, forward strand.
CCATTCGAACCCAACAAACGTTCGATATTCCATGCCATGGCACCACCCAAGAAAATAGAAGCAAGCCAAAATGCTAGACCAACCAGAGTCAAAACCAGGTCATGGGTACATGTGGAAGAAGGTGAAGAGTAGCAGTTAGAGATCATCAATGTCAATTAGATACCATCTCCAGACACAACACCGGTGAACCCAACACCTATACTGGAATAAATTCCACAGCCAACACTGGAGGGCACGAACATAGATATACCAACAGAGGTAAAGGAGTAGTTGAACCATAACACAGAAACCTTGAAGGAGGTGCAACCAAAAAAATTGAAGCATCTCTACAAGTCAATGGAACGACAC
>SNQJ01S0170331.1:0-13728 GCA_010110895.2 Picea sitchensis
TGAGTCTATTTTCATGTTACATTCATGAAAACTTCATCGTATGCACTACAAAATGTTCCCATATGGAATTTTCATGCCTAGAAAAGTACTTATGCCACTACGCATTTTGAACAACAATGAGCTCATGATCTAGCTCACTTACCCATCTACTTTTTCCTCTTTATGGGAATTAGAAACAGTCCCAAAGGACTCCTCTTTATCTTTCTTAAATAGATCATCCCTGCTACAAATTTCAACCATTATACAATCATCCATCATCCGTTCCTAAGGCTCCAACTGCCCATTCTTAGAGGCATCGTTGAAAATGCCAAGTTATCCATCCTTCGAGATTAAGCTTCCCTTGACATAAACCTGCCACTCTCATTTATTCACAGTCAAGTCTTATCATTAATGTTGATCAACATATCCCTACTCCCATAAGAGTATTTATCACTTTGACAAAGGGATAAAGAAATTCTTCTGCTGAAATTCAATAAGAATTCGCAAATCCCAGGTTCAATCTGCTGTCCTTCTCCTCAAGGACTCAATGCAGATAATAATGTCTTTTTTTTTTCCTTTTTTTTATAGGACTCATGCATGAGCCCAAGGAGGCCAAGTGTTGTTTCCATGCTTTGATACCAATTTGTAACACACCCGACCCCTAGATGCTCTTTTAAGGGGTGGGACATCATTTTTTCGTTTTCCTTAACTATCTCGAATCCTAGATCGTGTATTTCTATCACGTCCTTGTCATCCATCACTACCCAATCACTACCTTCATGATCAAAACTGAGCTCTGGTCTAGACTTAATTCTTCCTTTATAATATTAGCTATAGAGGGATTCAACACTTTAGTGCTTCAACACTTTAGTGCTTCGTCACTTCAATGTTTTGTGTCTCTTCGCTATCTTCACATGAGACCACCTGAAATCCTGAGCTTCCGATGTCGCATAAAATTTCCACGTGACTCTAACCTTGGGGTATTTTGGTCCCTTTACAATACTACTCCCAAATCCTCTGGAGACCCGAAGTCCCAGACTCCCGGAGTTCCAGTCACTCTACCAATCACTTTGGCTAAGTGGTTCATACTAGGGATTGACACGTGTAAATGTTAGGGGATGAAACGTGTCACATTGGCATGGGTCTATAAGGTATGTGATATGCACAAATCCGAGTGACACGTGGCACACCCATCTTGGGTCCATGTCACCCTAGGTGACGCCACTGCTTCACGTCACTCCAGACTGTCCGTCCTTTATGCCTTTTGATCTCACGGACAAGGGTATTCCACGTACCCCTTGGATCAAAAGTCCTAGTTACTTCGTGACTAGGCATGTTGTGAAGCTTGAAAATATGATCCATGAAAATCTAAGCCACTATGGATGTTGTGAATGCATGTTGAAGAGCACAAAAATGAGGATATTTTGAAAGACGATAAAATACCACCATGATGACTAACTTATTTCCTGATTTAGGTAATCCCACAATCAAATCCAAAGAAATGTCCCTCCAAATAGTTGGTGGAATCAAAAGCAGTTGTAGTGTTCCCAGAGCTTTAATAGTTTATCCCTTGTTGTGTTGACACACATCACATTCTGCCACAAAGGTGCGGACATCCTGTTTCATACCATCCCCCAAAAAAGAACATTTAATTATTTCACAAGTTTTGGTAAACCCAAAATACCCCGCTGTGGGTGAAGCATGAAGCTAGGAAATCACTGTGTATTTAAGTTGTGAATGTTTACTTAAATACAGATGACCTTCGTAGCAGAGCTCTTCATTGTGCCAAGAGTACGCTAGAGAAACTAAATAATTGTCTTGCAATTGTTGGATCAGTTGAGAAGTTTTCTAGTGAAGGACAAAGGCCTTCCCTCTTATATGAGTACTGGTCCAATTCCTTTCCCGAAGGCATCACATTCCATGACAAAAGTATTTGTGAAGTCAAGGAGGTCTAGGACAGAATTTGTTCACATGGCCTCTTTCAATGCTTGGAAGGATTGATCATCTTTTGGAGTCCAAGTGAAAGAATTATTTTTAATGAGAGCAATAAGAGGCATTGCAATTTTTCCATAATTCTTAACAAACTTGTGATAATATCCTATTAAACCCAGAAAACCACACAAACTCTTGAGGGTTTTGGGGCGCAACCAATCCTGCATAGATTCAATTTTATTAGGATCCACCCGTACACAATCCTTGCCGACAATATCACCCAAGTACTCCACTTTCAAAGATCCAATGGGACATTTAGATTTCTTGAGAAAAATTTGGTGCTGAGAGAGTAGACTGAGAAATTAATTCACATGGGTAAGGTGTTATTTCCAAGTTTTACTATATATGAGAATATCATCAAAGAAAACTAGGACAAAATGACATAGAAAAGAATGAAAAACATGGTTCATGAGACTTTGGAAAGTGGAGGGATAATTACAGAGAACAAAGGGCATGAACAAGAACTCATAGTGATCCTCACGAGTTCGAAAAGAAATCTTAGGAATGTCTTCATATTTCATACGTATCTAGTGGTAGCCAAAATGAAGATCAAGTTTAATAAAGTATTGAGCACCACTTAATTTATCCAGGAGATCATCAGTGACAAGAATGGGAAATTTATCTTTCATGGTGAGTTTGTTGAGGGTGTGAAATTTTGGACACATGCATAAAGTACCTTCTTTATTGAGTACCATGACTACAGGAGAAGAATAGGGGCTAGTACTATGGTGGATAACACCTACGACTAGAAATTCTTGAACAATTTTCTCAATTTCATTATTTTTGGAAAAGGGATGATGATAAGGGAGAACATTGGGAGGACGATTTCCTGGGATGAGAGGAATGGAATGATCATGAACACCATGAGAAGGAGGAAGTCCCTACGGGGTGGAAAAAATAGCTTGGTGTTTGGAGATGATATATTGGAGGTCAGGATGCACTGAAGGTGTCTCAATTTCTTGAATAGAATGGAGTTAGGAAATAATGTCAGAATGACCTTTTTTGAGGATCTTTTCCATTTGATGGGAACTGATGATCTCAAGGGAACGTTTTGTGATTCCTTGGAAATTATATTGTTGTCCCTCATGTTGGAATTGCATGGTTAATTCCTTAAAATCCATGAGGATGGGACCAAAAGTGTGTAACCATTTCAAACCGAGCACAATATCACAACCACCCATGTCAATAGAAAACATATGAGATTTCAGGTTGTACTTCCCAATTTGGAGATGCACATTTTCACAATGCCCCCCACATTTCATGGAACATCCATTGTCAGTAATGATTTGAAAGTTGTTGACTGCATGGATATAGCAATGGGTTTCTTGGGAAATGTGATGATGAATAAAATTATGAGTGCTTCCACTTTCAGTTAAGATGATGAAATTTCTATTGTTAATGTAGCCAATGAGCTTGAGGGTTTGGGGGGGAAAGAATCTAATTAGAGCATTCAACAAAATGACATGTTCTACTTCTGGGGGTCAAAGGGTGGAGTAATATCAGTTGGATCGGGTAATTATTCCATGGGGGGGTCTCGACCTCTTCTTTAGAAACATCCTCAGAGATGGACATAAAAAAGTTGTGTTACTTACACTTGTTCCCCAAAACATATTTTTCATCATAATAATAACAAAGTCCCTTGAGTTAGCGTTCTTCCATTTCGACCCAAGATAATTTCTGGATATTGAGGGGAGTGGGAGGAGGGGCAAGGTTGGTAGGTCAAGTGGGAGGAATAAAGGAAGGTTTGCGGGTCTGAGCATAGACAATCTGTTGGGATTACTTAGCACGTTGAGTAGCTTCCAACCAAGTTTGAGGAAGAGACATGAGGACCTAGGCTTGAATATAAAACATTCCCAGAAGAATGCATCAAAAATGTTGTCTGTTATGAAAGCCAAGTATTCAAAGGTAGATATAAAATCTTCCATTGTGCCAGATTGTTTCAACTAGATAAAACAATCGATATAGTGGGTGTCATTGTCAAAACGTTCATATAACTCTGCCACAAACTGTGTCCAAGAAACATACCCCTAGCATGTATTTCTACATCGTTTCCACCATTTCCAACATTCCATATCCAAATAGAGGACACCATAACGAAGTTTTTCCAGATCACCAGTAATTCCATGCAAGGAGAAATAATGTTCCATTTGAGTGACCCAACCTGTGGGATCTGATCCATCAAATTTGTTCACCTCAACTTTGGGAAGATGGGGGTCACGAGGAAGGGAGTTGGAATGAAAATCCATATTATGGGAAGATTTCTCACCTTCATAGTGGGAAGGTTGTTCAAGAGAGGGAGATCCATGGGACTATTTCAACCACTAGGTAGGGAGCATAATTCACCCTTAACATCGACCAAGTCACCTGTAACTTTGTTCTTGAATGTTTCCAAGAAAGTATTGGTGGAAACAAGTTCATAGGTTAGTATTTGGATGTGTTCCTTTTTCTAATTGGATTCATCTTGTATGTGAAGTAATTCTTAGTTGTGATTGTTGGCCATGGGTGAATGAGGGGTAAATAAGAGGGGAAGCGGGTCCATGGAAAAAAGAGTAAAAAATTATATATATGATTTTGTTCAGTGTAAAAAGAGGAATGAAATGAGATAGGCGTCAAGTAAGGGTGTTGGAAAGGCGTCGTATCCACGGGAAAAAAAGGGGTTGAAAATGATAGGTATCACTGTGATTAGAGCGAAGAGAACAATCCAATGGGATAGGTATCATATAATGGGGCAGGAAGGACCAAAAAATTTGTTTTTTTACTCCTGCGAAGTTATACTCCGATTTGAATAATACTGTAGTGGCAGAATTCCCAAATTCTTAATAAGGAAAAAACAATGTCGAAAGGCCCCAATGTTGAACAGGAGAAATCTTGTTGGTTCCATTTTTGTTTTGTTTGCATATGAGGGTTAGGGTTTTTTAGGGTTTCTACAGATAAGGGTTTTCCCTGTGTTATATCTCTCTGATATATGTGTGGGGTCGAACAATAGTACTTGGACCAATATCTCAAGGAACCAAATAAGGAGGATAGATTGTACCCTTAGTCGTACTACCCAATTACCCAAGTACTAGAGAGTATCTTCCCGAGTGTTGTTATCGGTGGAACTATAGTAGTCAGGCGATCGATTGGTTTATCTACAGAGGGCTTTAGGATATTTAGGCTAATCCATATACATGCCTTGTCTAATTCACTACCACTCGAAGGGGTACAAAAAGGGGTTACAAGGGTGTCTGACAATGTGCGCTTAAGTACCACTTGTAGATCATGTAGGTATGTTTCATCGACCATAGATTTATGCATTGAACGATAGATATTTGTAGATTAAATATGTCAGAATACGTCTCTACCCAAAAAAAAATTGTTCCCACTATTCTTTCCAAGGAAAGTGCTATGACACCACTTGTTAGGTACCAACTCTATCATAATAGCATAAGCAGAAATATAGCAATGAATAACAGTGGATCAACAAGAGAAAATAGAAATGTTGCTAAGAATAACAACAGAACAACAAAATAGATGGATCCACAACACAAAAGTAATACATTTATTGATAGGGAACAATTTTCACTTTCCTCTTTGAGGGGGAAACCTCCAGAAGAGAAGATCTCTATTACAATAATTATCCAGACAAGCCCCTCTCATACCTTGTACTCTTATTTATACTAATTATATCTTCTAAAGAACATTCTAGAGGAAGATCTTTCTAGAAGTGGAAGCTTATATTAGGTTTTCTTACATTGACTTGTTCATATATATTAAATAGGCCTTATTAACTATTATTAGAATTTATTACATGGAAAATATATTATTCTACCTACATGAGAGGTTAGGGGGTTATATCCCTAACAAGAATACAGAGGTAGTCAACTGGACTTTGGTGCATCTTTTGAGGGGTTACAATAATAAGCATATGAATATTGGTGATGAAAATTTGATCTACATAAAACACTATTATAATAGAGAAGTCCACACTTCTACAAGTAAATCACCTTTTGAAACTTTCTTTGGATATTTTCCAACTTCACCCTTGGATGTTTTATATTGATAGGAAGGAGAAGTGAGGGAGGACCTCACAAGATATGCATTCAGGGAAGAAAAATTTGTTGAGAAGATTAGAAAAATTGATTTTCAAGTATAAGATATGGTGAATAAGTCACAGAAAAAATACAAGGCCATACATGATCAACACAGAACCGAGAATTCATTCAAAGTGGGACACAGAGTTTGACTACAGTTGGACAAGGAAATACTACAGGGTCCTAGTAAGAATATCAAGGCTTTGTGGTATGGACCTTTAAAGATATTGGATAAGGTGGTAGATAACACCTACAAACTCTATCTACCCCCATACATGAGAATTTACTCAATAGTGAATGTGGAGAATATCAAACTCTACGAGCCTTCCATGTTGGCTCAAGAAGAGGAGTAAGTCCTACCTTCTATTAGTGTAGCCATTTTTCTTTCTATTTAGAGTCAGTTTTGAGTCATGTTATGACCCATGCGTCCAAACATGTGAAGTTAGGTATGTATCACCATGAGGTTGAAGTCAGCAAATGGTTGATTGGCCCTTGGAAATGGGAAGGGATGTCAGAGTCGGGAATTGAATACGTGGTATGGATATGTCTTTTCCAGAGAGTCGAATCTCATTAAGAGGCCAGACTCTATGTGCCCAGGTTGATTCAAGTGGTTAATAGAGGTCACGTCGACAAGTACAACCATTATTATCAATTCATCATGAAGACCGAGGGAATGAAAAATCGTGGCGTATGTATTGTTCATGCCCAGAAAGCCTTATCACTTGCATCCTAGATGCGAGGATTTTCCATGGACAACCTGCAACTTGATTTGGAACATCCCATCACCATAAATTCTCTTCCCTTCAACATGATTTTCTCTCCTGGTTGATTCGTTATAAATCTCATATGCTCAACATTCCCTCCATCCATAGAACTAGGCCTCAACTCAATTTGCAGTCTCCCCTTTCCAATCTAGTTTGTTCAAAACCTTTCCCCTTATGCATTTGTTTGATACATTGCACACAAAGTATACCTTCTTCATGCCATGGTGGATTTTTAGATCATAGGAAATGGCGTGTGGAGTGGCAGAACTGTAAGTTCCAATCCCCAAAGGTACTGGGATTCATTCTCACCTGCGGAAGCCATTTCAAAAAACGTGGAAGGAACCATTCTTTCACCTGTAGAAAAGACCAGATCAAGTCATGGAACAAATGAAGAAGAGAAATTTGTACATGAAGGGGAGATAGTAAGAGCCCCCTCCTCCCAACAACAACTTCCTTGGAGGAGGGGTAGGTCGAGTAAAAATAAGGATATCGAAAGATCGAATCGCAGAAGAATCACACATCGGATTGCTAGCTAAATAATTGCTTAGATGTGCCATCCGGCTAGAACCTGCTGAAAAATTGAGCCGCAAAGACATGAACAGAGAAAGGAGAGAAGATGTCCTGGGATAAAATGAGGAAGCTCCATCTCATCAGTTGAAGAAAGAAAAGTTGGCTATTGCCGATCTCTATTAGGAAAACATGGAATTAAGGCGACAGTTAGCAACAAATACAACAGAAACGTCAGCTGCACAGAGTCAGGGAGGGAAAGTGGCATGTTTGAAAAGGCATCTCAAAGAGCTGCAGGACATTATTGTACAACTGCAAGAGGTGAAAAGGTTAGTAGAAGAAAGGCACACGGAGCATCCCAGAGAATGCGAAGCGGCCGAAAAGGAAATCCACGTGGCTCTTGCTAGTGCACAGAAAAACAAAGTTTAGCGGGCGTCATTTTCTTCATGCAAGTTTTGAGTGATACGTGTTCTCTAAAGTATCCTACCATTTTGATAACGGCTGCGAGAATCGAACAGTTGTTTACTACGCACAGTTCTCTAGTGAATGAACGCATAATAGAGAGTGAAGTCATTATTACAGACAACAAGCTCTCAACAGACAATTGTTCGCTAGGGAACCTAATCAAAGAAATACAGAGACACATCTTTCCCCACATCGGATCCTGACCAACAATCGAACCTCATGGTGAACTTGAAGACAGTCGTTAGTGGAAAGGCGTAATTGTTGCCTATTTTGGATAGTACCATGCGAAAAGTCTTTGCCGCATGTTGCGCTTTCTTCCTAGTTTAGGGTTAGCAGTTAGAAAACATGGTAGCCCAAACGAGGCCCTCGCTGATATATTTCATATTTTCGATGTAAGCCAAGTTGGTTGGAAAAATTGAGTAAACGACTATTATTGTATGTAATATGAGTTTTAACCAAAATTTAATGCAAATTTTTTGTGACTTGATGAAAATATTCTAGTTGTGATAGTTGGATGTATTGTGTGTCTTTCTTTGCGTATGTGTTTCTGTTACCTTTATTTCATATCTTGTATTGTCTATTTCAAAACGATTTTTTGAACTTGCAGATTCGTTGTACAACGCCCCTTGTTCGCGCCACTTAGACAAAACATTTTCCTCTAAATCTAACTTTGAATTCGTCCGCAACGACGTTCCTGAGTTAATTCCTTTATTTTCTCCTGCCACATTACATTTTTACACTGAAAATTGTTTCTCGCCTAGCCTTATCCTCTCAAGTTCGGTCACCAAGTCATTTATCTCTGTCTTTTCCTCAAATCGACTCCATAGCCCAAGTTTCACTTCCTTGCGCAAATATAACCAGAAGCCATTATATTAAAGGTATTTAAATCTAGACATTGTTCCAAAAGTCATATCCTGTGCGGAGAACACGCCATTTCTGAGAGAGCCCTCTCTAGATCCGAAAGGCTAGTTTCGAGTCTCAAAGTTGGTTGAAAAAGTTACCTTTGTCGTTTGTTTATCAGTCGAACAGATTTATGGAGTGCTAACATTCTGGCGTCATTGTCGGGGATGAAGTTGAAAAGATTTTCCATGGGAGAATGAAAAACATTGTAGTTTTACCCCTGAGGGTAACATAGGGACAAACATCCGTACAGGGTGAAAACCCTTACCCTGGCGACTCTAGTCCAAATAGACCAGTAGCTCCAAGCATCATAGTTCAGGAAACCTGGCTCAAAACATGATTTACACCAGATCAAATCCTGACCCAAACCCTTATGAGCTGGTGTACAACCCCGAGAAGATTTTTTGCAAGGCTAGACCCCAAGAGAATCCTGTCCTTTCCCAAAGATGGTGCGCAGAGCATTGATGACCTTGAGTTTGACACACTTTTTGAGCAAACTCTACTTAGGTCTAAGTCAGAAACAAGTTTGGACAAGACTGTTTTCGATCCGAACGATTTCCAAGCCCTAGTAACAAATAATAACCCCCAAAATCCAAACCCTTCTAGGGCTATGGCCGCCAGATTCACTCCCCTCATCCTGTCAGCCTAGTTACACGACTTGCCTCAAAATTATAACCAAATAATCAGACTCTACGATGTTGAGGGAAATGTTTCCGCCCAAAGACACCTAGATTGGTTTAATGACTTTGTCGACCTGGAGGAGGTGGACTACACAGATGCAAAAATGAGGCTTTTTGCGCAAAGCCTTTTGGGAGATGTAAGAAATTTGTTCAAAGAACTCCTGCCCATGAGCATTCAGGACTTCACCGCATTCAAAAATTCGTTCCTAAATAAATGGGGGGATAAGAAAAACCTTTTGCAACTGCTAACACAATATAATAATATGAAGAAAGCACCAGAAGAGACAGTGCAATATTTCTCGGCTCGTTGTTTGAAGGTGTACAACTCCATCCCTGCAGAAGTAAATCCCCCCCGGTGTTGCACAGTTGTGGTACGTAGATTCCTTTGACGGTGACTTTGCTCTGCTATTAAGAGAAACAAGATCGGCGAGTATAGATTCTATTATTAGTAATGATATCGAGGTTAAAGTGAACATGATGGCATCCGGGAAAATAAAAATGAGGTTCAACCAGGGCGACAAGAAACCCCAAGGAGATGCAGATTCGTCGATGTCATGGTCCTCAGACAAAAAATTCAACATGATGATGAAGACCTTGGAAAATTTGATGGAGAGAATGTCTATGGGAAACAGACCTGTGGTGTGAGAATAAAACAACCCACAACACAGAAATCAAAATCTTCGGAGGGGTCAGATTCCTCAAATCAAGTAGCGGGATCCAGGTGACCAGCAGACAAGACCTCCTTTCCAGAACAACTACGCATATGAGGATTTCGACCAGACTTTCGACCACTAGATGCATTTTTGTGATGAAAAAAACCTGCGCTTGTTCTTGAAAAAGAGAGAGCATGATCAGTATATGAGACGAAACGAAGACTTCACACTGGAAAACGATGATTGTATGATACTCAAAACAGATGATGCACCATCTTGGGAGATACAAGAATTCAGGAAAGGTTATCAAAATGCTATCATGTAGTTCTAGAATAAGTACAACCTCTGGAGCAAATATGTACCTGCCAAGCCACAACAAACGAACTCCGTAAATAATCCTACAATGGACACACCTTCCACAAGCTGACTAAGATCGGAAAATGCAGCCAAGGATGCAACAAAGAAGACGAAGTCGAAGGAGGAAGTCCCCACAAAATCCCTGGAGACAGGCCGGGAGATGAGCGGAAAAGAGGTAGAAAAAACCTGTCCCCCTTTCAATTTTGAATACGAAATTGCAAAGATCAAAATCTTCGCCTCGTTCAATGAACTTATTAGAAAGGGCGAGTATCGGGAACAAATCATTAAAATGCTAAAAATGGGAGGGACCCCTGATACTCTAAACATTCAAGATGACCATCCCACCATCCTTTTTGGTCTGTGCGTCGAAGACACAACTGACGTCGAAGATGTCCCTCCTTTATATGTCAGTATGAAGATCCATGACCTGACCGTGCATAACATCATGCTTGATTATGATGCGTCACACAATCTTATGCCAAAGGTGATCATGGATGAGTTGGGTTTAGAGGTCACTAGGCCATACAAAGACCTTTTCTCTTTTGATTCGAGGAAATTTAAATGCTTGGGCGTTATCAAAAACCTAGTTGTATCATTGGCACAAATCCCCGCTAAGAACATTCTCATGGACATGGTTGTCACAGACATTCCCCTGAAATTTGACATGCTGCTATCAAGGTTGTGGGCTGCAAAGTTTAAAGGTAATTTGCATATGGATATGACATACGCCACTATCCATGTCTTTGGCCATGGCAGAAGGTTGTACAGAGAAGTGTTGTTGAAATACATGGTAAGCATCAAGACGTAGCCCCAAAATCATCCTATATATGTCGTCGACACCAAAGTAGGTTCTTCTATATTCTACAATGACTTGAGTTTCGAGGTAGAAAAACTGACGACCATCATAACAAATGACAAGAAAACCGTGTGGGGAACCATAGAATGCGCCGACCCAAAAGACCACATGAAAAACGAAGTGTGGAACATGAGTTTTGATGGCGCAGTCAGTAGAGAAGGAGTTGGGGTTGGTATATGGGTGAGCCCCCCTAAAGAAAGCACAACGCTAAGCTCATACAAGCTCATGTTCGAATGCACTAAAAACATGGTCGAATATGAAGCGTTGATCTTGGGCTTGCAAGTTTTGAAAGAATTAGGCACATAGAGGATAATAGTGCATAGAGATTCTGAGTTAATCATAAATCAGGTAAAGGGTGTCTATCAAAACAAACACCCCATGATTAGAGCATACAAAAATTTGTCTTTGGACCTTCTCAAAGGTTTTTCATAGTATGACTTGGCTTCTATCCCCAAAGAACAAAATCAGATCATCGACGCGCTGGCCACTTCAGCTTCAGTTTTCAAGATCCCCATTCTTCCAAATAAAAGATATGAAATCGAGGTCAAGCACAGACCAACACTGTGTGACAACATCAAACATTGATAGGTGTTTGACGATGACAAACATGTGGAAAGGTTCCTCCTTATGAGCGAAGAGTTTGTTAACACAAACATTGACGAGGAATGTTGCGGCGAAGAAGATGAGAGCGCAGATGCATAGTAATGATGGCCCTTTCCAAAAATAGATCACGAGAAGGAATATAATTAAGCTGAAGAACAATATTATTCCAAAGGGGATGGTGCCACTAGAAAAACTGTTTGGCGAAAATGATGTTGCTAAGAACCCCAAGATCACCACAAGCGAAGAAGACGTGGAAGACTGAAACATCGGGACTGAGGAATATACGAAGATGGTAAAATTATCAAATACACTCAGTCCAAAGGTTAAGAAGGATTACGTAAATCTCATGAAGGATTTCCTGGACGTCTTTCTGTGGAGCTACGATGATCTGAAAGTGTATGACACAAAGATGATCCAGCATGTTATCCCTCTCAAGGAAGATCAGAATCCTTTCAAACAAAAGCTAAGATGGATAAATCCCCTGTTACTGCCGCTGATCGAGAAAGAGGTAAAGAAGCTTTTCGATGCCAAAATTATTTTTTCTTTAAGATTATCGAAGTGGGTAGCTAACCTAGTACCTGTAAGAAAGAAAAGCGGTGAAATGAGACTGTGTGTAGACTTCCATAATTTAAATAAAGTGTCTCTCAAGGACCACTACCCCCTTCCCAAAATGGACTACATATTGAAAAAGGTGGTGGGATATCAGAAGATGTCCATCTTGGATGGGTTCTCAAGATATAACCAAATCATGGTCCACCCGGATGACAAAGAGAAGATGACCTTCACCACTCTGTGGGGAACGTTCATGTATGCTAAGATGTCATTCAGTCTGATGAACATTGGTGCCACCTTTCAGAGGGAAATGGACATCGTGTTTTCTAATGAAAAGGATAAATTCATCGTGATATATTTGGATGACATCACGATGTATTCTGCCTCCGACAAACAACACCTCGAGCACCTGAAGAAGGTTTTCCATAAGTGTAGAAAATTTGGCATATCACTGAATCCAAAGAAATCACATTTCGCAGTGGAGGAAGGAAATATTTTGGGGAACATCATTTCCAAATAAGGCATTAAAATAGACCCCAACAGGGTCGAAGGGATCCTAAAGATCGGAACCTGGTGCAGTAAAAAGGAGGTATAATTCTTCCTGGGAAAGGTAAATTGTTTTAGGAGATTCATCCCAAACCTGGTGGAAACCATAAAGAACATAACTTGCATGCTCAGGAATGGAAATGAGATTAAGTGGAGCTCGAAGGCCAAGAAATTTTTTGAAGATATCAAAGTGGCACTGACTAAATCTCCTGTTCTAGCCAGCCCGGACTTTACGAAATATTTCCTCCTTTTTTCATTCACCTCAGAACACACTATTGTCGACGTACTGCTATAGAAGGATGAATAGGATTTCGAGAAACCCATAGCCTACTTCAGTCGGAAATTGCATGAAGCTCCCCTAAGGTATGATATTATGGAAAAACAAGCGTATGCCTTAATAAGATCTTTGAAAGAGTTCAAGACATACATATTGCACTCCCATGCTATCGCTTGTGTTCCCAACAGTTCAGTAAAGGGTATCCTGACTCAACCTAACCCGGAAGGAAGGAGAGGAAAGTGGATAGAAGCCATGTTAGAATATGATATTGAGATCAAGCCTACAAAGCTGGTCAAAGGTTAGGGCCTCATGATGTTGATGGCGCAATCAGACTACGACATTGTAGGAATGAATTTCATTGTCAATCTGTCGGAATGCCCTCAAGAATAAAAATCTACGCGGGTGCCTCAACGGTTCATTGATTCACCATGGTATGCGTACATGATATAAGTGTTGGAGAATATCCATGCCCCTTCGAGCACAAGTACGACTAAGGCTACATTCCTAAATCTTTAAGTGATGAA
>SNQJ01S0170334.1:0-20617 GCA_010110895.2 Picea sitchensis
ACTTTTCACATCACCAGCGATCTTTCGCCCTCAGCGTACTCTGCCTCAACATCTCGCCTCTGTGCCTCGGTGATATGAGTCTCTCCTCCATCCTTCTTCCTATCTGGACAGTCAAATGACTTGTGCCCCTCCTTTCCACATGTGTAACATGTAATGACTCCACCTCTGCCTCTTCCTCTACCCCTGGTGCGAGGAAATCTATTATTATCAGCATATCCTCCTCTTTGTTCAGTATGTTGTTCCCTTTGTTCAGTATATGGCCTTCTCTGTGAGGTTCCCCCTCTTTCATCCCTTCCCTGATGTTTCTTCCATTCTTCCTTAGGCGTCTGGGTCCTTTCCTGGGAAACTGCTTTGCCTCTAGGCTGACTTCTGCCTCGGCCCCTCTGACTTTGTTTTCGGCTCAGCTTCTCCTCATCTTTCAGAGCCAATTGGTAAGCATCCTCTACCATTCGGATGGTGGCCAAATTTAGTTCATCCTGAATTTCATACCTCAGGCCATTCATATACCTGGCCACCTTTTCGTCATTGCTTTCATGATGACCTGCTCTAATGTTCAACCTGTAAAATTCCTTCGTGTACTCTTTCACCATCATCATCTTCTGTCTCAGGTTCTGCATCCTCCTGAACAGAGAAATTTGATAGTCCCTGGGAATGAATTTTGCCTTCATCTTTGCAATCATCCTATCCCAGCTCTTAATTTTCTGCTTGCCTTGGCAACGCCTGTCAGCTTGCAATTCATCCCACCACAATGTTGCATGTCCTTTTAATCTTGTGACAGCATGTCTGACCTTCTTATCATCTTCGATATCTTCATAATTGAAGTAAGTGTCAAGAGCTCTAATCTAGTCTAGCAGCTCTTCTGCATCCAGAATCCCTTCATAAGCTGGAATGTCCATCTTTTTTTTTGAACTCATCTGAGCGATAGCCTTAATTAAACGCTCATTAGCTGCATCTTCTACTGGGATTTCTTCTTCTTCACGTCCAGGATCGCCTTCATCCTCGGATTCACTGATATTTCCTGCATCAGCTCTTCGCCTTTCTCTTATCTCCATGTCCTCCATTCTGGCACGAAGATTACGCATTCCTCTTTCCATGTCTGAATTCTGTCCTTGCCTACCTCTTTCTCTGGACAATTCCCTTTCCTCCTCTAGATCGGGTGATTGTCTATTTCTTCTCCTTGGCGGCATGGTGTACTCCCCTTGTCCTCTGCTATAGAAAGAAAAGAAGATTTTCTATGCTCTGATACCACTTGACGCAAATGGCCACCCAGGGCACGTCTTCTCTCACCAGGACCTTCTCTTCCCTAGGCCCGAAGAACAAAAGAGGTTCTTCAAATCCCTTATCGGGACTTTTCTGCACCCACAGAATATTCTCCTTACGATCCCCCTTCCTCCTACCGGGAAATCGGGCTTCGCATGTTCGCGAATCCTGAACTCACGGGATCGGGCCTTATAAATCCCTGAACCCCGATGAAATATCCGCGTCACACCTTCCTTGTCTCCTATCGAGAAATCGGAACTTACGATGTCATAAGTTACTTACCTCTCGTATCCCCGATTCCCGAACTCCGATGGCACCTTCTGCACCCTTTAGCCCCTCAGGCTAACTCTCTCACATTTGACCTGCTGGTCCACAAGACTACGGTCCTTCCCTTATCGGAGTTTCGCACTTCGTGGATTTGGAGTGCGTGGAACTCACACCCCTTGGATTTCCGATTTTCCAATTTCTGACGCCACCTGGCATTAACTCCAGCGAGGGATGACCTTCTTGACACCTGTCTTCCACTAGGGAGCCTATGGCCCACACTCCAGTGGTGATCGAGAAATCGCGTTTCGAAATTTCACGATTTATATTGCACAAACTCACAGACCCTTCCAAACTCCAAACTCCGATGTACGATGACACCTGTCCTCCACTGAAAGTTATGAATGTGGGGCCATCATGTTTCGGGACTTCGCGAATTCTCCTGTCATGAGTTCTCGTCACCGAGAATCCCAAAATGCCGAACCCCGACTCCTGTAGATCCTTGGACACGTGCCCTTTAGATCAACGGCTCTGATCAAATTGGGAAATCGTGGATCATGATTTCGTTGTGCTCGAGTTCCACGACACTGGAAACCCCGATGTCTCGAACTCCGATTCTCCGGGATCGTTCGCCACATGTTCCTCTGGAAACCCTGGCGCTCCAAACGCCGACTCGTCAGGATCTTCGTCCACGTGTACTCGCGAATGGACGGCTCAAATCTCCTGTCAGGAAATCGCGGATCGTGATTCCAGTATGCAAGAGTTTTATGTCCTCGCAAACCCGATTCTCCGATGAGTTGATCCCCGATGGATTCTTGGCTCCTTGCCATGTGTCCCTGCAGAGATCAATGGCTCAGATTCCTCCTTGGAAATTTCGAGACTTTCAAGGTCTCGATTTTCTTACTTGTCAAAACCCCGATGGCCTAATGTCCCGATGGCTCTTCCGGAATTTCTTCTCTGCCTCGGAACTTAACCCCTGCGCAACTTTTCGGGATCTAGCGGCTGACGGGTGACTAGTCCACGATCTAACGGTTCACGACTCCTGGAGCTTGAACTCCCAGCGCGACCATAACCTCTCCACTTCTTCGATAAATCCAATGGTTGACGGGGTCCTGTCGACCTCCTCTACGAGATCTTGACCGTCGATTCCCTTTCTCCTATCTTGAGGACTTCTTGGCACGGAATCCTCTTGTGCAGTCTTCAATAATGATATCACGAAGGTGCTATGTCTCCTGAGCTTTCTTCCACTCTGATTCTTCAGAGGAACTTGTGTGCCTTCCTTGCGCTCAAAATTCAACAACTTCCCGAGTGTTGAATCCTCCAGACCCTGCGCACTCCTGCAGCAGCAGTCTTAGTAACCCACTTTCATTTTTGAGGGTTCTGAGAACAAAAGTTTAACTCCCGAGCCTTCTGCCAACGCACTCCTTGTCGACGACTCAACTGCACTCCTTGCAGGAATCCTTGCTCAAAGAGAAAACAGTTGTACCTCACTTCACCTGCTCTCAGACTTCTATCTTAACACATGAAGTCATTCACATACACAGCATAACAAATGCATAACAGGAAGTAATACTCAGAGCAATTAACACACATACATGGAGAATAACACAACAGCCATGAATCTTAATCAACTTCTTCTATTAATTCATGATCTGTACATGGATGTCTTCTACGACTCTCTGTTATTCTCCTATGCTCTTCCTTGATAATAATCTATCTGGTTAATGTTACAATGATCCAAATGAGGGTGTCTATAGTCAGTTTTCCCTCTTCCTTCTAGAACTATCTAATCTAGAATTTTAATTCTATCTACCTGCAACTACTACTATAAATGCCTCTGATTATCTCAGATGAGAGCATATGGCTCGAGGTCTAATTACATTCTTTCCAAGGCGCCTAAAATAAATGGTCTCATTTGTGTTCAGGGCGTCAACTCCAAGGGAAAATTTTGAAAATTCGAAAACTTGCGCTGGACGTCTTCTAGATGACTTCCACTTCCATGTTGGTTGCTTGTCGTGAGGGATGCTCCTGCATCACATATGTATGCAAGGAGTGCATCGATGCCCACAAGGAGTGCATGATAGAGTTTTCAGACTCGAAAGCTCATGAGGAATAGCGTGATTTCAGTCACATGAGGTCAAAACAGTTGGAGAACATTTGCAAGGAGTGCGGAGCTATCCAGAAAGAGAAGTTGACTGTGGATGAAAGTATGTTGCAAAGTGTGCACAGACCAGTAATTTGACTAAGTGTCGAAGAGAGTGTTTGGAGAAACCCAAGGGACTTAAAGCTTAGGAGGGAGAGAAGCGGAACTCTTCAAGGAAGGAATTTCCTGGAGTCTTCAATGAAAGTCAGTGACTGCGAGATTCATTCTCGGAAGGAGGCAAACAATTACAGACCGTTATATCTAGTAAAGCTACATGGAAGATAGTTGTGGGGTGTTTCAAGGTACTTCATAATTCAGCAAGTTTGAGGACTTGGCAAATGCAGAGTCGCAAAGTAATAAATCGTGATTCAATCTTTCCCATTGATCATAGGAGATCATGTGGAAACAGATTGGGGGGAGTTCGGGAATCGTAAGATCGAAGTCTGTGGGCAGAAGGCCTGGAGTTTCGCGGATTTGCAAAGTTCGAACCATAGTGGCCAACGAATCCAAGGAGACCTGTGGCGGAGATTCCGAACCTCGGAGAAGAGTGTTTCAAGAAAGGTTGAGGGAAGGATTCAGGATATCCCTGAAGTTTGAACCACGAAGTGGTAAACCCACGGTCATAGTCGTGATCACTTGTAGAAGAAACCTTTGTGTGTGGGTAGAGAAATTTTGGGTTCCTGCAAGAACCCAAGGAGTCTCTTTGACTCAGTATTTTCGAACAATACTAGACCGGGAGGTCAAGTCAATCCTAAGGAGGGGAGGTTGACACCACTAATGTTTTCTACGTGGATGGTAGTGGATTCAGTAAGATGTGAACGAGTTCAAGTGGCCAACAATATGCTTTCAGTTGTCATGGTTATTATGCAATTGATTATGATGTGATAGATGCACATGACATAGTTTAAAGACAAAGGACAAGTGGGGAAGTCTATCCCACACTTGAAGACTGGTTAATACCATTTTGGAGGACCAAAAGGTCTTAGTGAGGAGGTGTGATCCAAATGGATCCAGGAAGGCCAAAATTTCAAAGTTCTCGGAATTAGACGAAACCAGCTCCATTGCGTAGGGCTCGTCGAGTTGATTATAACCATATATTTTTTCTGAAAATATACATCGTATGCAAAAGTTATGGCGATTTGAAAAATTCAAAGACAACTGATGACATCACGTTGATGTCAGCATGACATGTGGTAGCACCAAGACGTCTGACATGTTAAACATTTTTTTCTTTTTAGGGGTGATTTGGCCTAATAAAAAGTGACACATGGAACTGTACGAAAGTGACACATGGAACTGTACGAAAGTGACACCTGGCACCTTTTGGAAGACGAAATTTGGTGGTTACCACCAAATATGGCGGAGATCCTTCAAATTTGGTGAAATCTTGCTAAATCTGGCTAACTTTTGCTAAATTTGGCGGAGTGTGGCTTATTTAGCCGGGCACATAAATCGAGAAAAAAAAGAGTGTTTTGGCATGCAAATAGATACTGTATGGACTGTGCAGATTTGACAGGGTGCAACATTGTGATTCATGCCGAGGGGAGGTCTCAAGGGACTATTCAGAAGTAGGTCAACTTTATACTCAAAAGTTTCATAATTTCAAGGGGAGTCCGAATATGGCTTCTGGTTTTGCATTCGAGTAGCTGGAAAAAAAAGTGATTCCAGATTCCAAGGTGTCGAGCCAAGCATAGCCGACATCGTACTCAAAAGTCTCATAATTTCTTGTTCCAGCCAATGGTGATGTCTGCTTCTGTCCAGAAGTTGCATATCTGAAAGGTGGTTTTGGCAGTTGTTATGCAATATTTTCTTTTGTATTCTTAAAACACTGAATATTAATAAGAAGCCCTGTGTCGAACTCAAACTTGTGTCGAACTCCGTTATGAATATTGGTTCTATGGTTTTTGCTATTTTTACTTCTTATATGGCTACAACTTCTTTCATTAAGCTTCTTCTCTTAATTCCTAAATGGTAAATCAACTCATGCATAAACTTAACCATAGTCTTTAAAAGATCAATTTTGGATCACCTAGGCACCGCAGAAACCACATGCCTTGCCACAATCTAGAAAACAAAACTGTTGGAAGTACCAACATGTGAAAGCACCAGAATACAGGGATACCCAAAAATTTGTATCAGTTTTATGCACAGGAATTTAAAACAAAACAATTTTTCATTGTGTAAGGAAAAAACCTGCACAAAGCATGGAAGATACAATTGTGTAGTGCGCAAAAATTGTCAAATAAAAGGCCTCCGCACATAAGAAAAAATTCATTGCACAATGCAATATTGACCATGTACTATAGAGAAACCGTCATTTTAGATTGAATGAATTTTTTCATATTCTCTTCCACACTCTTTGTTTGATGCATTCCACCTCTCCCTTGCATTTTCCATTCCTCTTCCATTGAATTGTAGAATGGATAAAAAATCGTGGTTGCATTGGCAATATACCTCTACGTAGAACAATGTTTGAAAGACATATCTACACCGAGTGCCCACATATGTCCATAGAAAAAGCCTCCCAAAAACATCGAAAAAATACATGGTCTAGAACTATTGCAAGTGCCAATGTGCAAAAACACCACAATGAAAGGATGTTGGATTCTATGCACAGGAATTGGAAACAAACCAAATGTTCATTGTGTCAGGAGGAAAATCTTTGCAAAGCATGGAAGATAGACCTAAGCGAGACACGGACAAATCTTCAAAAAAAAAGTCTCCACACATAAGCAAAAACATATTGCACATCACAATATTGACCATTTACTACAGAGGAATCATCTTTTTACATTAGATGATTTTTTAAATATACTCTTGCACACTTTTTGTTTGATGCGTTCCACCTTTTCCTTGCATTTTCGTCACTCTTCCATTGAATTACAGAATGGATCAACACATTATTTGTTAGGGACCTAACCCCTCACGTAGGTTGAATAATAGATTTTGATGTAATAAAGATCAATATTAATAAGGCCTAGCAATAAGGAAGAATAAATCGAATGTAAGAAGACCTAATAGAATCTTATGCTTCTAGAAGCATCTTCCTCTAGATGGTTCTTTTGATAGACATATTTATTATAAATAGGAGTCGAGGGTATGATAATTGTTGTCTTGGATATTATTGTAATAGATCTCTTCTCTTTCGGAGGTTACCCCTCGAAGAGGCAAGTGAACATTGCTCTCAGTAATCAAAGTGCTCTTTCTGGTGTTATTCTAGTATCATTTTGGTATTATTGTGGTGTTGTTATGGTTATATTGTTGTTCATCTCCCATTTCTAGCATTTTATTTATGTTCTGCATACCTTTTATATCTAGAATATTACAAGTGGTATCAGATCACCTTCCTCGACAGAAAATTGTGGGTTAATTTTTTTCAGGGTAGAGATGTATTCCGACATCTTTAAGCTACATATATTTTTCGTTACGCACATAAAATCGTTGTCGGGGATTCATACACACAGGAAATACAAGTGGTACTTAAGCTCACATATGTTGGCCACCCTTGTAAACCTTGTTGGTACCCCTTTGAGTGGTAGCACATCAGACAACACTTGTATATAGATCGGCCTAGATTTTTTTAAGCCCTCTTTAGAAAAACGATCGGCCGCCTGACTACTATAGTGCCACCGAGAACAACACTCGGAAAGATACTCTCTAGTACCTGGGCAGTCGGGTAGTATGGCTAAGGGCATGATCTAGCCTCCTTAGTTGGTGCCCTGAGATATTGGGTTGAGTGCTACTGTTGGACCCTACACGCATATCAGAGAGCTATAGCATAGGGAAACCCTTGTCTGTAGAACCCGTGAATATCTAAACCTTGGGGACGGAAACAAAAAATAAAACAGACAAGATCTATTGTCACGCAATGGTATTCGAGTTGCCAAATCACTACACATTTATTCTTGGTTAAGCATTTGGGCATTTCAGCACTGCAGTACTATTCAGACCGGAGTACAACTCCGCAGGTAAAAAAAAATATGGAATTTTTTATACCATTATTTGAGACCTATTCCATTGGATTTATCTCTTCACCCTTATCACATTCATACCTATCATTTTTCAGCAAAAGTTTTGACCCCACCTACCCCTTTTTGGTTCCCTCGTCATCATGGCCCATAACTGTAGCTAAGACTTGGAAGCTCGCTTCAATACCTTACAATCTAATTTCATAGAGACCCAACAAGAAGTGAGACAACTCAGTGCCAATATTTCCACCATCAATAAAAACATGCTTTCCTCTATCGTCACCTCAATCACGGAACTCAAAGAAGACATCGAACAAGACCTTTTTACCCAACTTGAATCTATCGCTTCTATGATATGCACCAAGCTACATATCCCTGCATATCCCCCTTTATCTGACACACCTTTGCATACCGAAGCCGAAACTTTCTCTCATTTCCATAATTTTCAGCCCCATCACTTTCAGCGTGACCTACGCCTTCCGCGGGTGGATGTGAGCAAATTTGATGGCTCGGATCCCACTAGTTGGGTAACTCAAATGGAACATTATTTCTCTTTGTACGACATTACAGATGACTTGGCCAAACTCCAGTATGGTGTTCTCCATCTAGATCAAGAACGTTGGCAATGGTGGCAATGGAGAAAAAATGCCCGTCAAGGGTATGTTGTTTGGACACACTTTGTGGCAGAGATTTATGAACTCTTTGACACTGACACCAACCATTTAGGTTGTTTGAAAAAGTTGAAACAATCTGGCATAGTGGAAGACTTTATAACTTCTTTTGAGCGACTAGCTTTTCGTACAGAGGGCATGTCTGATGCTTTTTTCCGAGAATGTTTTATCAGTGGCCTCAAGGATGAGATTCATTCCCATGTCCTCATGGATTGACCTCAGAGTTGGGTGGAGGCTACTAAATGAGCTAAGGAATCACAACAGGTTGTCTCTTCTCAAAACCAGAAACCCTCCTTTATTCCTCGCACTAAACCAGTAAATCTTACTCCTCCTACTCCACTAAAGATCCAAAAATTGACCAAGGCCAAAATGGATGAATGCCAACTCAAATGCCTTTGTTATAATTGTGATGACAAATATTTTCTGGGACACAAGTGTAAGGAACAAAATATCTTTATGGCCATCTCGAAGGATGTTTTAGAAGAGGATGTTGAAGCTCCCCTTGTGTCTGAGTCACCTGAACCCACCGACATTGCCCCTCCCTAGGACCCTCCCAAAGTAGAACCGATCATTTCCCTAAATGCTCTCACTAGTTTCTCTACTCCCCAAACCCTCAAACTAATCGGGTAAATCAAGCATAGGAAGGTCATCATTCTTGTTGATAGTGGAAGAACCCATAATTTTATTCATCACCGCATTGCCCAAGAAACTAATTTCTATATTTGTGCAGTCAATAATTTCTAAAACATGATTTCCAATGGCAGGTCCATGAAATGTGGAGGGCATTGTGAAAATTTGCATCTCCAAATTGGTGACTACCACCTGAAATCTCATATGTTTACTATCGACATGGGCGGTTGTGACATTTTGTTGGGTGCAAACTAGATAAGGACTTTGGGTCCCATTCTCGTGGATATTAAGGAATTAACCATGCAATTCGACCAGGACAACCAAAAATATAAGTTCCAAGGCATCACCATCGGTTCCCCTGAGATCATTAGTTCCCATCGCATGGAAAAACTGCTCAAAAAAGGTCATTTGGGCGTTAGTGCCCAACTCCATGCCATACAAGCAACTGAGACACACTTTGTGTTGCAGGACCTCCAATCCATCCTCTCTAAACATCAAGTGGTTTTTTCCACTCCCTAGGGACTTCCTCCTTCCCATGGTGTTCATGATCATTCCATTCCCCTTGTCCCAGGCAACCTTCCTCCAAATATCCGTCCCTATCGTCACCCCTTTTCCCAAAAAAATGAAATTGAGAAAATGGCTCAAGAACTGCTTAACGCAGGTGTTATCCACCCTAGTACGAGCCCCTACTCTTCCCCTGTGGTCATGGTCATGAAGAAAGAAGGTTCTTGGCACATGTGTCCTGGTTTCCATGCCCTAAAAAAACTCATCATTAAAGACAAATTTCCCATTCCTGTCATTGATGACCTATTGGATGAATTGAGTGGCGCCCAGTTCTTTAATAAACTTGATCTTTGTTCTAGATACCACTAGATCTGTATGAAAGAGGCAAACATTCCTAAGACTACCTTTAGAACTCATGAGGGCGACTATGAGTTCTTGGTCATGTCTTTTTTTCTCTGTAATGCTCCCTCCACTTTCCAAAGCCTCATGAATCATGTCTTCCATCCTTTTGTCTATCATTTTGTCTTAGTTTTCTTTGATGATATCCTCATCTATAGAAAAAACTAGACAAACCAGCTTGCTCATGTGAATCAAGTTCTCCATCTACTCTCTCAGCACCAACTTTTCCTAAAAAAACCTAAATGTTCTTTTGGTGCCTCAGAACTCGAGTACCTGGGTCATCTTGTTGGAAAGCACGATGTCAGGGTGGATCCTAAAAAGATTGAAGCTATGAAATACTAGGATCACCCAAAGAATCTCAAAAGCTTGCGTGGATTTCTAGGCTTAACAGGTTATTATCACAAGTTTTTTAAGAATTATGGAAAGATTGTAGCCCCTCGCACTGCACTCCTTAAAAAGAATTCTTTCACTTGGACTCCAACAGTTGCTCGGGATTTTCAAACCTTGAAGATGGCCATGTGCACCACTCCAGTCCTGGCACTTCCTGATTTCACAAATACCTTTGTCCTGGAATGTGATGCTTCAGGCAAAGGAATTGGCATTGTCCTTGTGCAAGAGGGTCAACCTTTGGCCTTTAATAGAAAACAACTGTCTGAATGAAATTTGGGAAAATCAATCTATGAAAAGGAAATGTTGGCTATTATGCATGTCGTTGATCTTTGGCACCCTTATCTATTGGGGAAATGCTTCCAAAGTAAGACAGAGCATCAAATCCTCAAGTATTTTCTGGAACAACACATTTCCTCCCTAGAGAAACAAAAATGGGTGGCTGAGCTCTTTGGATATGATTATGAGATCATTTACAAGAAAGGCAAAGACAATGTGGTTGTGGATGCACTTTCCCAAAGATATGAAGATGAAGGGTCCCTTTTTTCTCTCTCCTTCATTGTGCCAAATTAGCTTTAAGACATTCGCCAGGAATGGCTACACGATCCCAAAAGTTCGCATATGATACAACAATTGTAGTCCAATTCTCCAGTTTCCCCAGGGTACTCTTGGCTCCATGATGCGATTCGATACAAAGGTCGTTTGTATTTAAGTAAACAGTCAAAACTTAAATCTACGGTACTTTATGAGCTTCATGCTACAACTACACCTGGGCAGTCAGGGTTTACCAAAACCTATGACAGGGTCAAACGTTTTTTTTTTTGAGATGGTATGAAACAGGATGTTCGTAATTTTTTTGTTTGAATGTGTTGTGTGTCAACGCAACAAGGGAGAAACAGTCAAATCTCCTGGTACACTAAAACCACTTTCAATTCCACCTATTATTTGGCTAGATATCTCTATGGATTTCATTGTTGGCTTACCTAAATCAGGCAATAAATCAATCATCATGGTGGTCGTTGATCACCTTTCCAAGTATGCTCATTTTAGTGCTCTTCAACACCCATTTACAGCATCCACCATGGCTCAACATTTCATGGATTCTGATCATGACCCAACTTTCACCAACAATTTTTGGCAAGAACTATTCAAGCTACAGGGCACCCAATTGCATCTTAGCACAACTTATCATCCCCATACTAATGATCAAATTGAAGTTGTCAACAAGTGTTTGGAAACATATTTGAGGTGTTTTTCATTGAAAAAACAAAATTAGTGGGCTCAATGGTTACCACTAGCTGAATGATGGTACAACACTTCATACCATACAACTAGCCACATGATTCCTTTTGAAGCAATATATGGACAAAACCCACCTTCATTTCTCTTATATTTACCAGGTGTCTCGAAGGTCCAGGTGGTTGACCAAACGCTTATAGTTCGAGAGGTTATTCTCCGTACCCTCAAAGAGAATTTGGTCATGGCCCAAAATCGCATGAAGAAACAAGCATATTAAGGTCACTATGAGCGTCAATTTGCAGAAAGGGATTAGGTGTTTCTTCGACTCCAACCTTAAAAGAAAAATTCCCTCAAGGCTGACCATTGTCAGAAACTGGCGCCCAAATTTTATGGTCCTTATACCGTTCTCAAGCATGTGGGACAAGTGGCCTATCAATTATCTTTTCCCAATCATTTTAAGCTACATCCTATTTTTCATGTTTCCTGCTTAAAGAAGGTGATTGGAACTAAGTGCCAAACTCAAACCAACCTTCCCGAGTTGGACGAAGAAGACTCCATTTGGCTACAGCCAGAAGCAGTTTTGGACCAACATGAGCGTTGCCTATGTCAGCGAACCATCAAAGAAGTGTTAGTCCAGTGGAAATATACAGCCCTAGGAGATGCCACTTGGGAACCAGCTACCATTCTGCAAGAATTTCCACATCTCAAGCCTTGAGGACAAGGCTCTTTTTAAGGGGGAGGACATGTTAGGGACCTAACCCCTCACGTAGGTAGAATAATATATTCCGATATAATAAATTCAATATTAATAAGGCCTAGCAATAAGGAAGAATAAGTCGAATGTAAGAAGACCTAATAGAAGCTTCCACTTCTAGAAGGATCTTCCTCTAGATGGTTCTTTAGATAGACATATTTAGTATAAATAGGAGTCGAGGGTATGAGAACTGTTGTCTTGGATATTATTGTAATAGAGCTCTGCTCTGCCGAAGGTTGCCCCCTTGAAGAGGCAAGTGAACATTGCTCTCAGTAATCAAAGTGCTCTTTCTGGTGTTATTATAGTATCATTTTGATATTATTGTAGTGTTTTTATGGTTATATTGTTGTTCATCTTCCATTTCTAACATTTTATTTTTGTTCTGCATACTTTTTATGTATGGAATATTACATTATTTCTTGTTTTTTATTTCTAAGATATATGTGAATTGCAAGTATATCAATATGAACTGGGACACTATTTCTTGCAACAATTGCATTAGATTCCAAACATTAAGACATATCTTTTGCAAAATGAAGCTATCTGCATATTCAAATGTAAATGAAAATGTAGAAGACATAACTACATTAAGTGTCCACATATGTTCATGGAAAAATCCTCTGGACAACATGGGAAAAATCCATTGTCCAAAAAAATTCCAAGCTCCAATGTGCGAAAGAACCACAATGCAGGGATTTCAGAGAATTGGTATCAATTATCCACAGATGAATTGAAAACAGACCAAATGTTTGTTGTACCGGGAAAAAACATGTACAAAGCGCAAAAGATACAACTATGTGGGATGTAAGAAAATCATCAAAACAAACATCTCCACACATAAGCAACAACGCATTGCACATCACAATATCCTTTGAAAAATGCAGCTATCTTCATCGTCAAACGTAAATGAAACTCAAAGAGAACTATCAACACAACATTTTTGCATATGATGAATGCAAAAACGGTTAAATAAAACACCAGAGCAAACTCCAATAAAACACAACACTTGTACTATGCATGAAACACATACTTTTAGACAACAAACACACAAGCTAATTGCATTTATCCAAGAAACATAAGTGAATATCCATATTTGTGGATGCAAAGTAGGAATCAATTTCTAATCTTCCTTGGCATATAGCACGCAATGCACATAATTTCTTACCATCTAATATAGATTTGCAAAATCCCAACACCCAAACTCTTGTAACTCGCAATCCTTCATCTGTCTGAATGTTTTTTTTTCCTATTAACCTTCAATTGTTTCCAGTGTACACACTCTATGTAAGAACCCCTGACCTGCTTAAATTTCCTCTATAAAAAACACAACAATAATCATCCCCCATTTCTATCTCGCATATAAAACACACTGCAACAAAAAATATTCCACTCCACAATTCCAAATAGTAACAGACCAAAAGTAATTACACTATGAACGAGGGGTTTTTCCCGTACACCTTTGACTGTTTTTGGCCTACACAGTTTCTGCAACAGCTCCTCGTCGTCTTACCTTGCTTCTAAAAAAACAAAATAATGAACATCTCTCAATTTTGTTTCGCATATACAACACATCCCAAAAAAATTACAGCGCACCATTCAGCCAACAACATAACACACGAAATTGCACTATGCATGAGACAAACTACTTGTACTTGTATGAAAATACATAAATTGATAAGCAACCAAACTGGTTCAAAGCAAGATAGTAGATGCACATGATTTCTTACTCTCTGGCATAGATTTGTAGAAGTCCAAACTCATGTCTTGCAAGTCACCACGGGGTCTCCACTTATTGAATTTATGATATAGCACCTGTGTTCGTGGGATATTAAAGAATACCTGAAATTTCACTAGATATTGAAAAACATCCCCCAAAATCCTTTTGTTAAACCCTCCTCCCAATACATCTTTCCAATAAAAGAACCCCCTTTTTAACTAGATATCCCCTATTTTTCACTAGATGCTACTTTTTGTACCCCCAATACTTATAATTTTTCCCCATACCCCACATCCCCCAATACTTACAATATATTGACCTTGTTTTTCACAATTTAAAAACCCCCTTTATGAATGAACATGATAAGATATTGGTCAACAAAATCAATCCTCCATGCTCCTAGCACACTAGAGAATGACATTTATTAAACATGGATTTGATGAATCCCAGATTTTGTGCATTGAAGATCTTTGTTCCTTCCTCTTTGATTGCATTCCGCAATAAAGACTAAAGCGTCTATGAGCAAGGATGAAAGTCTATGTTTATCCTTCTAAGTCTTCTACCCTACTTGCATGACTTGAACAAAATCATTACAATTGCTACTCGTCACGGGCGCCCAAGCGTCTATGAGCAAGGATGAAAGTCTATGTTTATCCTTCTAAGTCTTCTACCCTACTTGCATGACTTGAACAAAATCATTACAATTGCTACTCGTCACGGGCGCCTTCATCTCTGAATGATGACAATCTCACTTGTGTCAAATTGTGATAGCATATAATGACAATAATACATATGAGAAACCAAGGAGTGACCTGCCGCATTAAAAAAAAGAGGATGAAAATGTCAATAAGATACCAAGTGTAATGACAATAAGCTCTTCGACACTCTCATTAACCTACAAGATTATATTTTCCATTGTACTTTAATTTAAATTAATTAACATTAATTGTTCTAACTGAGTTGGAAAATTTACTTGTTAACGACTTGTTTTATGCATGATTAGTTTTCACAAACTTTTTTTTACTTACCTTAAATTTTTATTTAATACTTACTTTAATTCCCCCTTAAAATGTTTTCTCTAAACCTCATCAATTCCCTCTTACTTTTTCCATTAAATCAATTCATCATTAATATTTTCTTTCAAACCTAGTCAATTCCCCTTGCTTTTTCCATTAAATCAATTCATAATCATTGTTCTTATTATGTTTCAACGATATCGCTCGATACCAGTTTTCCCTCTCCGCGTCATTAATATCCCTCGAATCTCTATGAGATGCTTCCTTGCCTTTCTGTATTCTAACCCATTTGCTATAGTTTTGCTTTCCAAAATTGTCTTCAATCTTTACTATTTACATACCCTTGCTTGATTCTATACTTTAGCTAATTTCAATGTAGTGGATGAAGAAATGATTTTGATCATAGTTTAAATGTTGTTTTATGTTTTGTTTTCTTTTTTATAATATTAAAAATTAAAAGAAATTATTAAATTTATTACGAGAAATTATTAATCTGTAAATTTAAATAATTAATTTTGTATAATCTAAATGTTATATACAAACAAACTAAATACATTTTAACATTCATAAATACAATTTATGAAAACAAACAATTGTAATTTCATGATTTATGTCACCAGATATAAATCATTTAAAAAACCAAAAAATAAGCTTTTTCTTACTTTTTCTTTCAATTTCACTGAGGTGGCTTTGGTGAATTTTTTTGTATTATTCACTTGCTATCCTTTCATTCTTTAGGTACCTGCTCTGGTCAAGAACGAATCTGGAAACATGATTGCAGCAAGACCAGCCTGCCATGACCTTTCTGATTTCACAAGATCGATTAACCCGCCCTCTACCTTTTTCACGTGGAACTAAGACAGGAACGTCCTTGTAGACTAAGCCAAGAATTTCACGTGCCACACTCCATCTCCGTGCTGTCGAATTTCACGCCTGATTGCACCAAGAATGTTGACATTTCTTCATTTCTAAATTTTTTTGTTCAGGATTAGCGACAGACTGGCCCACCCCTGGAAAATCTGCAGCATAGCCAATCATGAATCTCTCCATTAGGTTCCCTCTGTGCCCACTCTCAGTTTAAGATGGCTTCCACGTGCATTTGTCTTTTTCGAATTGCATTTGTTTTTACCTAGAAACGTATATATTTGAAAATCTTTGAAAATGTTGATGCAATGAGCCCAACCCGTACGACTAATGCCACTCTTGCCTGTGTGGAATAACGGTTCTGTTTAAAAATAAAAATAAAATAAAACATATATCGCCAGTCCATACATCGCGTTCCGGATATACTACTCATGCCTAACATGAAACATGGCTAACCCCACCAGTGCCCGTGGAATCAGGAGTTCTGTTCAAAGAAATAGAATAAAAAATGCTCTCGAATTTCACGCCTGATTGCACCAAGAATGTTGACATTTTAGCTTCGCGTCTTCCATTTCATTTCTAGCTTTCCTTTGATTCAGGATTAGCATTTCTAGCTTCGCGCCTGATTGCACCAAATTTTTATGTTTTTTTAAATAAATTTAAAATATTAAAATTTAATAACCCTAAAAATTGCTCTAAAATTCTTTTAATATAGATTAAAGCATGTATGAAAAAATAATATTTTAAAATTTGTATGTTTTTTTAAATAAATCTAAAATATTAAAATTTAATAATCCTAAAAATTATTCTCAAATTAATTAATCAGACAAAATAAAACATATTATTTATAACAATTTATGTGATGATATTCTGTTAATTTTTGTAGGGTAGTTTAAAGATTTTAAGTTTTTATTTTTATTTTTTGTAATTATTATTTATAAAGAATTACAATTTTATATTGTTTAAATCATATTTTTTGGAATATATAAATAGATAAACATTCAAAATATATAATCTCAATCATTAAAATCTACAATTTTCTGAACTTCTAATCAAATTATAAATAAAAATCCTAAAAAAAAAATGGACAAAAAAAAGATAATAATAACTTAATTTCCATCCTTCCTTTTTCCTTCTTCCTTCCACCGATAGTGTTTTTTTCAAAGTTCTTCCTTAACCCATAGTGTTTTTTTCAAAGTTCCTCATCTTTACTTTACCTTTACCATTACTTTTAAAGCAACTAGCAGTGAGCACAATAACTTTACCTTTACCATTACTTTTAAAGCAACTAGCAGTGAGCACAATAGGAGCATGAAGAAAATCTATTCATCAAATCTGGTTTCGAGAACTAGCAGTGAGCAGAAGAGGAGGAAGAAGAAAAGCTAGACGTAGCAGGGATGAGAAAAGCGTGGAGATACCAGGTGTTTCTGAGCTTCAGAGGCCCAGACGTACGAAGAAGCTTTGCCGATCACCTCTACAATGCCTTCACCAAAGAAGGCATTCATGCGTTCCTAGATGCCCATCAACTTAAAAAAGGGGAGGATATCAATGGAACCATAAAACATGCAATTGAGTGCAGTCAAATTAGGATTCCGATATTTTCGCCGGATTATGCCACCTCTGCGTGGTGCCTCAAGGAAGTCTCCCTCATTGCACAGCAGGAGCAGGGGAGGACCATTCCCCTCTTTTACAAAATGTCTCCTTCCCATGTTCGTCACCCGGACTGTTCGGACAGCCCATTTGCCCACGCATTCCAACACCATCACAGCAGCGGAAGACACAGTGATGAAGAAATTCGTGAGTGGAAGGCTGCTCTCTTCACCGTCTCCAGTCTCTCCGGCTGGTCACTCGACGACACCAACGGGTGAGTTGGTTAAANGACGACACCAACGGGTGAGTCTGTTAAATTAATTTTTTCGTAAAAATCTTGTCATTATGAAAAGTATTTAATGAAAAATATTTGATGTTTATCTTCCTAGAAAGTGGAATTATAACTTAATAATCTTGACAGCTATCCCTTTATTGTTTCCAATACGCATTCTAAATATGCGGCAGTCTCACGAACTTCGCTTACAAGAATATCAAAATCTCCTAGAAGACCACACCATTTAAAAATTTTAGAAATAAGCAACGACCAGATGCCGTTACACAGATATGCAATCAAGATCGCGACGACCATAATGAAATTAGTTTTTCGAAAGTGATTTACACAACAACGACTATTAAAACTTATATCTCCGAGATTTCAATGGGTTTAAAGCGACCAACAAATTTCTATCTTCTGTAAATGCCAATCAATTTCATAGTACCTAAATGTTAAATGTTGGTGACTGTATGTAATTCAATCGAATTAAAAATTACTTCATAGTCACCATAAAAAATTTAAAAATTGAAATCTTTATTTGGCCATGATTAATAATTATCAAATTTTTAAGTAGTAAAATAATTGTAGCGAATCTAGAAAATTCAGTTGCTAATTACACAATGGCTCTTTGATGGAATTATAAGTTTTTATTTGATACAAAGATATAATATGATTTTGCGCGACACTTATTTCATAAGTTTCTAAAATACGATTTTTCTCTTGAGAATAGAAAATTTTCATAACAAAATACCAGAACCAATGAAAACTGAAATTTGAAGATGTACTTCAAATTTTGGCTCTTTCTATATTCTCGCTTGCTAATCACTGAAACTTCATCGGTACCTCCCAGCTAGCACTAGGGGTACTCTTCTTCCCCTTAGACCCCTGAGCCGCAAAGGAACTAAACACATAGCTAGAACACAATATCTCTCAATTTTGTCTCACAAGGAAGAGCTTCCACTCTTTCTCAAGCTTGAATTCGCAACTCTCACAAGTAAAACACAGTGCACAAAATTTTGGCAGCATAACATTACCAAAAAAGAGTGAGATCCATTATCCTTCTACACCATTTGTTTTAATTAAAAAATTCTCAATGACACATGTCCTCATGTATAATTAATTATCTTTTTAACTAATTTAATTATTATTATTCACCCACACACTTGTCACATTCTCTCTCAGTAATAACCATTTTTATTTTATTTAAATTGTCAATTTCCTTCAGAGTCCCCAATGTGTTTCTATTTTCGCTCTTACTTGTCCCTTTGTTCCCCAAATTCTCATTTAATGAGTGTATCTTAACTAGATCTTAGTTAGAGTTGGATTGAGAGTACTTTTCTAATTAGACTAGTGGTAGCTTGACTCTAGATACCATTCTATGTGTACACCTATTCTCTCATATTATTATTTCTTCTATTTTAAAAATCCAATTTATCAATTTCATGCACACATGTTCATTTTATCCAAATTTTAGATTTTACTCAATTTTTCCTTTGATTTATGAACGTCTTTAATGATCAAAGGTTGAGTCATCACATAAGATCGACGAGAGAATATATTTTGATTTAATGTGAAGGATTGCAATACAGATTTGGAGCTTTCGCTCTTGATCTAAAAATGAAGAAGACTTGAAAAACTTGAAATAAATATTGCAAGTGAAATGTTATGTGTTTAAAGCAACCGGATCAATTTGCAACACATAAATCTAAGGATTACTTATGTAAAATACACATAGACAGCAGCATAAAAACATTGAACATCAGCACATCAACACAACAACTTGATAAAGGAGTTCACCCCTCTCCGGGCTACATCTCCTGGTCCAGCTTCCAATGGATCATTATTATTAAATTGATCAAAGTGTTCAAAAACATACCTTACAATGCTCAAAATGACAAACCGACTGCTCCAATGGCTTCCCAGCGTCCCAAAACCCCTGTCTGGGCTCTTTCGGCACCTGAAACGGTCGAAAAATGAGAAAGATATGCCTCCTTGAAGCTTTCTTCTCCAACCTGTTGTCTCTGGTTCTACAAATTGTACTCCCCCTTGAGCAAACCTGGCTCACACGCTTATTTAAGCGTAAAAACTCAGTCCCGTGCATAACCACGCACCGGTACAAACCGTAGGACGGTTAAGGGCGCGCCAGCCCCTAACCGCCTAGGCACTTGGACACTTGGCGCATGGAACCATAGGCTGGGCGCAAAAGTAGTTTAACCGTTGTAACTCCCGAGTGGTTAACCACCGGTCAAACCATACGCATAAACCAAATGTTATAACTTCCCGCGTGCAATTTTTAATACCATGGTTAACATATATAAATGTATATGCAATGTAATACATATAACGCGCGCCAATAGTTTGGGTGCTAATATATGCAGTCGTATGTTCAACGATGTGTCCATGGGTCGGGGCTTAGCCCCGACCCGCCCCCCTTTCCAACTATTACAACATTTCAATTCAAATATATGTGTGTTGGAACATAAAACAAGGAACACGGGTCGGTACAATGGTTAGCGCAATGTGTAAAGTCATATGCTGTGTTGGGAGGTCTGGGGGTCTAACCCCGTGGCCTCCATTAGTTTTACATAGCCATTATATGACAACCAACGGGGGACACGTGGCGCCCAAGCATTGGGCCACGTGTCCTCATACCATTGGCTGCCAATGAGACACATGTCAACATCCAATTGGACAACCATCAACCAATAAAAATGAACCGCGTCTTCCACCTGCCACGTCATCATGATGGTACGGCCCTGCCACGTGGCCGTACGGACTGTACGGACAGGTACAATCAACATCCCAAATTTTTCCCTGTTTGGCTTGGCGAACAGATCGCGATATCTCCTCCATACGGACTCCGTTTGCGAAAGTAAATATATCACCGGAATCAGGAAGACGAGACAGACGCAATGGCACTATTTTCATCGCATTCTG
>SNQJ01S0170338.1:3085-13423 GCA_010110895.2 Picea sitchensis
AGGCTCTAAAACTTGCAATTTAATAAAGAGCACAAGTTGTATGTATTTCTTAGTTGTATATTGAATAGAGAAATATGGTTGAACCAAAACTAAGTCCTATGATTGCACATTACAATACATGATGTAATTGATATATAAATAAAATATTGTGAATATAATTGAACATAGCTATTTATATGTGGATTTGAATCCACCTCAATGATACAATATTTCAACATCAACAATTGATCATGATTGTAGAGACAACAAGGCTATTTTTAATTCCACATGGGATCTATGTTGATGAAATGGAGAACCCATAGGAATACCATTTATGATCATATTGGTATTAGATCAGTTGAATCCTTGACCTTGAAGCAATTCCCAATACCTTGAGGAGAAAGTAGACCCAACATAGGTAAAAAACCAAAGAGACAGACACTGGAAGACCTAAAGGCCATCAATATGCAAATTCAAGAGGAGAACCAACACTTGAAGGAGAAGATACATATGTTTGATTAGAGGATAAAAAATATGGAAAAGGACCTTGAGACCTTTGTGAAATTGATTCCTTTGCTAAAGGATCACTTTGTTGAAAGCTAAGAATCCCTCACTTTTGTTATGGAAAATTGAGACTAGAGAAGAGTTTAGCTCATGCAATTGGGAGAGAAAATAATTCAGTTGGATAATTAGTTGGAGGATAGGTTCACTTAAATGATGGTTCGATTGTACCATGAATTGGTGACAAAGGAGGAAGCGTTGGCCAAGTTATAGGTAGTTTTCCAAGAGATCAAGGAAGAAAATAAATCTTCCATTACTACTATGGAAGCCAACACCATGGCCGAGAAAAGCATGGTAAGCTCACCTTCCATAGACTTTTATCAAGAACACTTTGGTGATTTTGAAAATCATGCCAGAGGCATTGTTTTAAGGAATATGGGATACAATAGCCAAGGGATAGGAAATAGGAGCCAAGGAATTGTAAGCCCCATTGTATTTGAACCAAAGGTCAATAATGAAGGCCTAGGTTTTGGTGGCATAAAGGAAAATGACATGTCCACCAAGGTCATGTTTATGAAAGAAAAAGATGCTACATATTTATCCTTCTGATTAGAAGAAAGGGAAACAACAAATGAATATGGTAGCACACTACCAGTCCAACCTTCTTGTGGTGGGTTACAAAAGGGAAATGATGAGGAAATTTCATAGACTCATTCTGCACCAACACTAAGAAGAAATAGAAATACAATCAACTAGAAAAAGAAGAAAAAGAACAAGAGGTATGCATCAAGCAAGAAATGATTCCCTTTTTTGTTACAACTGCAAGAAGAAATTCCATAGAACTTCCAACTATTGATATTCCAAGGTATGTTCCTTCTATGGGAAGAGAGGCCATATTGAGGCACCTTGCTAGGAGAATCAAGCCACATGCCATAATATTGAATGTTTGTAGAGGAAAAATGGTAAGAGGACTTTTCCAATACAACAACAAACTCAGAGGCATATGGAGAAAAACAGAATTTTAGGTAGTCCATGCTATAGCTGGAAATTTTTCTAGCACTAGAAGATGAACATAAATTGGGAAGAAAAGTGTTGGATGATTTATTGAAGGAACTACATATCCAAGAGAAGAGTTCAAAGAGTGAAAATTAAAGGAAATGGAGAGGTCCCTACATTTCTATCCCAATGAGTAGTGATTGCTTGAGAATTTACAACAATATAGGAGTTGAGATTCACCAATGAAGTAGACAGTAAGTTGATTCCGACATCAAGGGAAACCTCAATCGAATTGTTTTCGACAATATTACAAGGAAATTTTCTCTTCTTGGAGATGTGTTGAATATTGATACATTCCAAGTCATTGACATTGGGGGTTCCTTGAAACTCCGTGACAACCAAAGAAACAAACAAATGTTAAATTCACTTGGTTCCTTAGAAAAATTTGTGAATGTATTGATATGAACTAGTTGGAGCAGTAGCTACAACCTATTTTGGTATTATAATTTATTTTTCTCTAAATGATGGATAATTCACAACATATATAATTTATAATTCATTAATCTATGTAATAGTGTTGTGAATTATTAGTTTTTCAGTATTGGATTGCATTTCTACACTTTATTGCATCTAAATATGTGTGGCAGTGGTTTCCATTTAATGAATTCTTTGGAGTATATTTTCATTGGGTAACCCATTGTCTACAACCAATTTTCCAAGCCATCCACTAGCCATTCCTTGTACTATCCAAATCTTGAGGCATTCTCCTTGTCCTCAAGATTATAGGTGTTAATGTCACCTATAGCCATACAATCATATGATTTGTCCACTATTTTGGGTATAATAAGATGTTGTTCTTGAACATGAAGGCTTTCATTCAATTAACATTGTGGAAAACATAGAGCAACATGAAAGCATGTGTAAACAATAGAGTTGTTTCAATACTAGAAATTAAATTTGAATTGCTAAGCAATTGATCTCAACAAAAGAAGGAAATCCAAAATTTCCTTTGTCGATTTGTTGTGCAATGGAATATTGATAGCTAGTTTATGTAATTGGACACAAAATTCATTGTTGAATGTGTGTTCGGTAAGCACATTTAAACAAGAAATAAAGTATACATTCAACGTGGTAGATTTATTATTTTCTATAACATGTATATTTTTGCTTATCTTCAATGAGTAGAGGAATGGTTGTTATGAGGGTTGTGATTACACATTTTATGACAACAAATGTGATTGGAATTGAATTGAGTGCAGAGATATCAATTGATTGAAATAATAGAGACTTAGTTTTGGAAATTCGAATTCAACTTGGATTTTGTTGGCTGCCAAGATAGACCATCTCCAAGTTTGAGAATGAAAGAGAATTTCACATTGAATATGGAAATGAATTCTAATTGAAGAGTTCCAAATACAAATATTGATTATAACAAAGAACCAATGAATAGTCTTATGCACTTTCATAACAGTTGAAGCCAAAAACCAAAGCTGAAACCATAGCCAAAACCATATATAGAAGCCAAACCTAGACCTAGAGCTATAGACAAGAGAAAGAGTTCAGAACCATGTTTCAAAGAATTCAATAGGAGGACATTAAAAAAAGAGTTTGGTTTCCTTAGAAGCTTTTGGGGACCAAAATTCTCTCAATGGGGAGGTGTAATCCAAAATGGATCTAAAAAGAATAACGAATGATTAATGAGACTCAATGTTGGTTACTTATGGGTTGACCCAGGTTCTAACTATAGGATTACCACCAAACCATCGACCATCGACCCTTCTGGATACCAGAAGGAAACACAATGCACAAAGTGCACTCTGCAGTCTCACTCGAGAGGGATTCAATGGGTGGTCGCAGGACTCGAATGTCTGCAATCTTGGGATGGGATGTGTTTCTCTCTTAGAGGCATTGGATCTACTCGTTGTTAGCCCTCAAACCCTCATTAGATATTAGTTTATATCAATAACACTAATATTCCCATAAGACTTCATTAACCATTATAGAAACATGTATTCAATGATAGGTATTCATCTACTGTAACATAAGATTC
The DNA here is from genome assembly GCA_010110895.2 of Picea sitchensis. Classification (NCBI taxonomy): domain Eukaryota; kingdom Viridiplantae; phylum Streptophyta; class Pinopsida; order Pinales; family Pinaceae; genus Picea; species Picea sitchensis. Next base: position 6,612 of record SNQJ01S0170338.1, read on the forward strand.
ATATCTAAACACTAGCTATGGCATTCATTCATTTAGTGTTGTTCTGCAGATTTCATGAGTTTTACCTTAGTGCGTAGTAATATAACCTTTATCAATTAACATATTCATCATAAATCTTGTTAACTCAAATTTAACAGTAAGAAATGAAACCATTCATACACATGACATATATATACCATGGTTCACCCCCTCCTGGGCTACATCCACAAAGATTTGTTGCTTTGGCTCTTTATTCATATTCTTCCGGCAAAGTCTAGTGTTGCGCACTGTACAATTCTTCCTTCATTAAACCCGATCTCCTCAGATCACAAAAGTCTCTCAACAAGGCCTCCTACTCAACTAAAGGACCTACTGCAACATCAACAATACACACCCCAACCCTCTCATGGTCCTAATACATTCTACTTATACAAAACTGGGACAATGCCCTTACAAAAACCCTAACCCTAAGTGGATTAGGTTTGTCCACTTTCTCCTTGATTTAATATTGGTTGGTCCATGATCCAACCATTCTCGAAGTCGACACTTTTCCAATTTCCAACTACTCCGCAGTAATTTTTCCACTTTGTAATTGATTTTTCCCAGTGTTGGTTTTCCTCTATTTCCGATGCGCTCCCCTATTTTTCGGCGTTGTCTTGAAATATTCAAAACTTCCTTGGTTTTCTCCCAAAATTGTCCTGCACCAACATGCCCCCAACACTAACATTGTGACTCGTCCCGATTCACTCACTGACTCCCACATCTTTTATTGCATGTGTCAGTGCTTTATACATCTATGTTATTTGTTTGTATTGCTCCTGAGCCTGGTTTCTCTTCTCCGCCATGGATTCTACCATCTGTGTGGTGACTGGAGGCTTCAATATATCTCCTTCCTCCAAGCCTATATGTTCCACTCTTGATTTTCCTGCATCAATCTCCATGGCCAACTATTCAGCCTTGTCCTGCAGAGGCTCCAACTAAGCTTGTCTTGCGATCTTCTCAGCTAAAACTACTTTCTCCTCTGCATGTAGGTCCTTCATTTCTACAATTGTCTTAATATTTTATGGCAGTGACATTGTCTTATGTTGCTATTTTAAATATGTCATTACTGCATGTACCTTATCTTCCCTTCTTTGCAGGTCTTTCAAGCTCCCATCTTCTAAAAGTTGTGTCCACAAATAGACACTTTTTTCCAATAGATCTATCATCCTATGTATGGTCTATGTTATACTCTCTATAGATTCTGTTGCATCTTGATCTCGTTGCGCTCTTACTTCTGGAGGAGTAGTGGGTACTACATGCTCCTCCAACTCCTTTATATGGTCCTTGTATTGCTCCAAGGCCTGCACTATTTTCCTCATCTTCTCTTCAGAATATACTCCCTCTAACTCTGCGTTGTTTGGGATGGTTTGGAATACTGTGCTAATGGACTTCTCCATCTCTTCCAATTTATGTTGTGCTATTTTCTTCATATTACCTTCTTGGCTAATTGCTTCCTTCGGTGTGATATTTTCCTCCTACTCTATCTATAAGTTCGTCGCATCAGAACTTTCTTTGGACTGAATTTCTTGCATGAAATTAGTTTATAACATAGAGCACCTTCGTCGGGACCTTGGGCAATGCCAAGTCTGATGTCTCAATTTCCTTTAGGGGATTCTATGCTTCCTCCTTGTCGATAAAATTATCGCTCCCCTGTGTTGTGATTTGCATTGTTTCACCAACATGCATTCCTTCCCTAGTTTTTGTTGGTTTCTCTTTTTGTGGCTACTCTGCTCTGATCCTGAACTGCTCCAGTGCAGTTTTCACTTCCCACACTTGTTCCAAAATTGAAGCCCTATGATTCTTGGCATTCTCCCACACCTTATATAGTCGATATTTGACTATTGTGGATACTAGTTCAACATCATCTGCTATCAGTGATGTATGAAGTGGTGTTATATGGGCCTTTTCCTTCTTCCTGGAGCCACTTGTTTTCTCCCATGTCCTCTTCCTTTAAGCATATAATGGATCAAACGTATCTGGCATCTATGTATCCATTCATGTCTCCTACCCAATTTATTCCTCCATATGGATATCATGTGTCTTTGTCCTTTATTCTCCTGCGTGCACCTATTATGTTGTGTCTCTCGGTGTCTTCTCTGTGCATGGTGGACCCGGTGTAGAACCACCCTATGGTTTATTCTGTGTCCTAATTTTATTTTGTATTGGGTTGCTTCCCCCTACTAGACCTGTTGTTGTCTTCTTTTTCTTGTTGGTGCCATTTCTACATATATGTTGCACGAGGACCTTTATATCCTGCATCCTAGTTTGTACTGTGGGCACCGCTTTTAGAATTACTATCACTTTCCATTCCTTTGGAAATTCCTGGACCTCCATTTGTATGTCATGCGTTGTCATGTAGTAGCTCATTTTTAACCACTCCTTGGATGGGTCCCTCTTTGACTACAACCACATGCTATGGCACATTTCCTGAAATTTTTCTATCTATCCAAACTCTTGGACAGTCTTTGGTGAAATCCTACAGGTACTAACTACTAGCTCCTAGATCTATGATAAGTACCGCGCAAAAGATTCATTGTTTTCCTTCTTCTTCTTTTGTTCTATTTTGATTCTAATAGAAGTGTAGTGGGATGCGCCACACTTTCCTATCCTTTCTATCTACTTTTTGTACAATAGTTCTTTCCACCCTATCAATGCAATGAGGATAAGTAACCATGACTAGTGTAACTCAAAGCCCCAATCTTATGTGTCTTTTCAGTCTTTCAGGAATGAATTGATCAAGTACAGGTCCCAGCTCATCGAGCTCCCCTTCGTGCATTGCACAAAATTGTCTACCACTTATGTTGACACTTCTTCCTTCCTACACTTGTGTATCAGTTTTCACCCTAGAAACCTTGTGGAAAATATCATCGCAGGATCATTTATGTCGTTGATCTTGATTCCCCTATTTCCTCTCTCTGTGCCATATTTTTCCTTGATTTCATTGGAGATGGCCTTTGCTTTTGTATTTTATTCTAAGTATTGCTCTAGATTCTCCCCATCTGTGGGTAGCCCAGTGATAGCTACGATCAAATCCACATTAATAGGCATTGGTCTATCCATCCAAAAAATTCCTCCATGCACCCTTGCTAGGAGTTGTTTCACACATCCATTGATATGTTTACCGTGCCCAAAATGCGGTATGTCTAACAGGTTCATAATCCATGTGTTGTAAAGTCCTAAAATCCATTGTGCAAGTTTCAACAGTGGCACACCTGATGGGCCCTCTCCTTTGCACTCCATGTAATTTTGTTGCACCAAATCCGGGAATTTGACAACATCTGAAGAGTCATGATCTAAGTATTTCATGGTGTTTACTCCTCCTACCATTTCGTCATCGACCTTTACTCCCTATGGGATTTTTGGCATTACTATTTCCAACTCCTTCTGTGCGTATTGTATGCCTTGCACACTTATTTCAACTTGATTTTTCTTCTTCCCTTGTGGGGAGGACACCCCAACCTCTAGTACACCCTCATGCTCTGAACCTCACTCTTCTTCCAACTCTAGTCTCTGTTGTGTTGAGCCCATGGCCTATTCTTCCCATTGTGGTACTTTTCCCCTAGACGCATCAGATTATGTCATGTATGCATCCTCCTCAGGATGCTCGACCTCGTATGATGGGTTTCATTCCTCCTCAACTTGTGTGGTAGTAGGATCTTAGTCTGGCATGTGAATTTCATCAACATCCAAGATTTTCGGCATGTCCTCTGTCCCTGTTTGAGCTGCCTGAGCATTGTTTCTTGTGTTTCAACTAAATCTTCTTGGTGCTCCAACTCTTGGTGGCAACATCCTACTAAAATTCATATTGTTGATCTATAACTCTTCACTAGGTATCATGAACTCTCACTCTCTCGCACTTAACTTTCGCTCTTTGTTCTTCTCCTTAGAAAAAAACACAAATGATTGTGTTTTCCCCCTTTTTCTTCCTTTATAGCGAGAGGACGTACTGAAAGCTATTTTGCACTGACAGTTGTCACCTTTTCACTTTCTCCTGTGATCTACACTTTTTGTGTCTGTCAATTATTTTCCATCGTAGAGTGTCTTCAACACTGGTTTTTCGACAACACACTGTTAATGCTATCAATTATATTACATCAAAACCCCTCTAATATTCTTCTGTCTTTTTATCTTTTTATCTTTTTGTTATATTCCTTATTTTATGGGATTTTTGTACTTTTCTTATGACATATACTATATACAATATGTACAATCATGCCTTTTCTCTATGTTTTTACCTCAGGTTTTTAGGTCGACTGTCGTGATACAACTTCAGTCGACTGCCATTCACTAGTCCTCGAATATTCTTCCCTACTAGATCTTTCAGTTGCACAACACCTCCATTTTTTATGGCCTCTACCTGATAATGCCTTAACCAATGCATCTTGAACTTCCCAGGGTGTTGTAAATACATGTTTTCATAGAGGAGAACTAGATCTCCTTCCTTAAATCTTTTCTTCTTTATGTGCCTATCATGCCAATATTTTTCCTTCGATTTCTGTACCTCCTCGTGAAATCCTACTAAAATTATGTTTTCTTCCATCTCCATCAACTGATCCAATATTTCTTGAGCAACACCTTCTTCTATCATGTTGGTGATTGTTGCAATACATATACTAGGTACTAAATAATCCAATGGAACCATTGCTTCCTTCCCATACACCAGTCTTAATGGTGTTTGTCCTGTAATCCCATAACACTGTTGATACCTTCAAATCCCAATCATCCATATTCACATTGCAAATATTTGTTAATGCATTTTCTAGAATCTTGTTAAAAGATTCTATTGTACCATTTTCATGGGGATGGTAAGGTGTTATCTTCTGATGATGTATCTTGAATTCTTCTGTCATAGCTCTGATTGTATTGTTAATAAAATTGGTTCCTTGATCACTCAACAAAATTTTGGGACATCCAAATCTGGTCATCACGTTCTCAAACAGAAACTGCATTGCAGTTTCTGGGATGCAATCCTTCACTGGGGTTGCTTCTTCCCACCTGATTAAGTATTATATTGTAGTGATGATGTATCTGACTCATGATATCCTTTCTAGTGTATTAATGGGTCCAATGAAATACACAACCCATTTATCAAACACATGTAAAGGTACTTGGGGCATAAGTGGAATTTCATCCCTTCTGGATGGTTTTCCCACTCTCTGACAGACATAATAGGCTTGACAATATTCCTTTGCATCCTTATGTATTGTACGACACCATAATCCTACAAGAAACACCTTCTATGTTGTAGTCTTTCCTGCATAGTTCCCTCAAGCTATGACTTCATGTGCTTCTACTAACACCATGGGGTGTTCATGCTCCATCACATATCTTCTCAGAATTCTATTTGCACCTAACTTGTATAAATGACCTGCAATCAACTGATAGTCTAAAATGTGCACTACCAACTATTTTTTTTGCGCGACAGTATATTCCTTGGGATCCATTCCCGTGCTCAATAATCCAACAATGTCAACAAAATAATCATCAGAAATATGAACAAAAAAAAGTTAGCATCAGGAAAATTCTCCAATTTCTTTGGCTCCTCTCCATTGATAATTCTTGATAGATGATTCGGTCCTGCATTCAACTTCCTTGGTTTTTATATGATTTCAAAATCATATTCCTAAAACAATAATATCCATCTAGAGATCCTTCCCCCCAACACTGGCTAGTTAACTAGGTACTTCAAAGTGGAATGATCTGTAAACATCTTAAAATGTTGACCCAATAAATAATGTCTGAACTTTTGTAGGGCATATACCATAGCCATACCTTCCCTTTTTGTAGTATTATAGTTATGCTCAGACTCAGACAACTTTCTACTAGAAAAATATATTGGGTGATCAATGTCTCCTTCACCTGGCTGTGCCAAAACTACTCCAATTATAATGGATGAAGTGTCCACATGAACATGAAATTATTTTTTCCAATATGGAAAGCTCAGAATTGGTGTTGTCAACATCTTCTCTTTCAGTATGTCCAATCTCTCTTGGAATTCATCATTCCACTAAAACCTTATGTCTTTCTTTAGTAACTTCTCCATGGGAGCAGTAATCTTTACATAGCCCTTTATGAATTTCCTGTAGTACCCTGTGTGGCCCAATGTTGCTCTCAACTGGTGCACTGACTTTGGTGGTGGTAATTTGACAATAACAAAAATATTTGCAGGGTATACTATCAATCCATGTTTTCATACAATGTGCCCAAGTAGGATTCCAAACGACGTATTGAATATACATTTATTAATGTTCAAGGAAATATGACATTTCCTACATCTTTCTAAACTTAACCTCAGAATTTCTACATGGTTCTTCAATAAGATGAATATTGTCCAGTCATCTAGATAAACCTCTAAAAAATTATGTATAAAATCCTTTAATGCAACTACTACTACTCTGGAAAATATTGTTGGTGCATTCTTTAAACCAAATGTCATTATTGTGTACTGATATGACCCCCACTCTGTTGCAAATGTAGTTTTGTACCTATCCTCTAGAGCAATTCTGATCTGATGGTCACCTGAAAATCCATTTGTGAAGGAGTACACTTCCTGTCCTCCCACATTCTCTAAAACATCATCTGTAAATGGAGTAGGAAAAGGATCATACAGACATGCATAATTTAATTTTCTCAGATCCACACATATCCTAATCCCTCCAATATTCTTTTCCTGGACCACCATTGGACTAATCCATTATGATTCTTCCACAGGCTCTATGATTCATGATTCTAGCATTCTGTCAATTTTTGCCTTCACTTTCTACTTATAAATGGGGTTTAATCTGTATGGT
>SNQJ01S0170338.1:43202-53729 GCA_010110895.2 Picea sitchensis
TATACCATCTATTGCATCGACACCACTATGGTTTAAAAATGGGGATAAGTCTATCAAAATTTTCAACAAGATTCAAACAGAGATTTTTCAAATGAGGACCAAGATCAAGGTGTTTATCAAATGAAAAAGATTTCCGTACTACATAAAATAGTTCCACACTCTATTATGTTTCCATGTGAAGAGGCCATCTCATGTATCATTTCAGAGGTAGATGTGGATAATAGGTTAATCAAATACAACCAAGGGAAGGCTATCACATCATTCCAAAATTCAGTCTTGCACCCATGTTATAAGCTTACCATAGAAGAAATTGAACTCATAGAGGACTGGATGATATAATTTCCTCTAGACTATAGGGAAGTAATGAAGAACTGGTGGATTCCAGGGACAAAATTCAAGGAAAGGAAATTCGAGACTTATCCCACCAGGATACTAAGAACCCCTTACAAATATTGAGTATCTCTCCTATATTGAATTTATGGAGAGTCCTATGCCATGAATTTTGAAGAGTCTAGATGGGTCTCCTATACCAAATGGTATAGGTTCTAATTAGGACTTTATACTGGGGAGTACCCTTGTTTGTTGAAGGGAATTTTTCTCACAACAATAGATTTTGGTGCTAGAAGGAGGGTCCACTTAGCTGTATGGATGGTAGAAATACATCGTTTTCACATGGAAAAACCTTTGATTATACAACTTGTAAGCCACAACGTAATATTTTTCCTAACCTAGGTGAAAATACGAAAAAAAAAAGTTCCATATGAACACACTCCTCTTGTTTTTGAGAACCCTATCTTTGAAAACCTTATGTTTGAGAACCCCGATTCACCTACTAAACCTTTATTCAATGTTACCAAGAATGAAGTAAACATTTTAAAACGTATTATTTGAGCGTTAGTGAGGAAAATGGGTGAGTTTCCTATAACAAATTATTTACCTTTGCGATTGATCCAGGAGGATATCAGTGGCCATCCACCTATTCTAACTGGCTCAAAACATTCTTTTGGAAATTCACTATTTTAGTAGTTTTTTGGGTCCCAAACTTCTGAGGCCATTTTGAGGGCCTAAACGATGATTTTTCATGACAGGGAACCTCAATGAACAATGAAAGATATAATTGAGCCCCCAAAATGAATCTCCTTGTAAATACCTTTCCAACGAGCTGTTGTATGTTCTAAACAGAGACTGTATGCAAAAATTATGACCCCAAGAAGTTGATCTACTAACTTACCCCAACGGGGCCCACATGAATTTTGGTGCTTCATCTCCTATGGTCAGGTTTTTGGATATATAGGGTTTTGGAATTCATGTTTATTGTAAAAAGGCCTTCAGAGCCTCATTGTACTCATCTTATTGTGAATGAGCATTGTCGTCACATCTATTCTCAAAGATAAGCTTCCACCATTCTAGCAAGCTTGTTTTCAGTCTGCATTTTACAGTTTTGACATATTTCTTATTTAATAGAAGTCAAGTTTTATCGTATCTCTGTTATTATTCACTATGAATTGGTGTTAATATTATAATTATGTGTTTTCATTTCATTTTGGTCATAAATTTGGATCACTGGTATCAGAGAAGTCTATTCCTTATCATTTTTTAGTGCATGTTCCCGACGCGGTCAAGGTATAGAGAGTTGGGTCTCGAGTTTATTTCTCTTGAGGAAAAATTCTCTCACATGCCCAATAAATCCTCCATGGTGGGTGAAAATAAAGATGTTGGGACATGATATCCTTTCAAAATGTTTCTCGAGGAAGCCCTTGAGCAACAGAGGAACGCCATGATGGACAACTTTGCACAAATCCTTCAACGACTGTTGACAAGCGCCACCCCTTTCAAGGTACATATCAATTTTTATATTCCTATATTTGAGGGGAAAATAGATGCAGATGCCATAGATAAATGGTTAAACCTTCTAGAAGGATATTTTTATGTCCACAATTTTTTTCGATAGTGAAACGATTACATTTGCACTCCTCAAGGTCGTCCCCCATGACAAATATTAGTGGGAGAATTTTTGTGAGAAAAAGGAAATAGAGGGATCCACATTATTTGTAGTTTGACCCACTTGGGTTTCATTTAGGGATTCTATTAAGGAACAATACTACCATGTTGGATGTTATGATGATTTGTATAAAAGATATACCGCACTACAATAGGAATGAGACCAAACAGTGCTAGAGTTCACCAATGTCTTCCATACCTTGCACACCAAGCTGGGTATCAACATTTCGAAGCAACATATGGTGCTCAATTACTGCAAAGGTCTGCATAGATACATCCATATAGAAATGGAGTTTTTGGACATCTCATCCTTGGGCGCAGCCTATCGGTATGTAATCAAAATTGAGTAGAATCTTAAACAAAAGACGCGATAGTTTGGGTCTGGGAACCCCTCATAGCAGAAGAAGGGCAAGGGCATCCCCAACCCATAAAAAAAAGGACAAATAAAATATGAGAAACCTCARGAAAACCAKTCTAATCCGCAAGGAAAGAAGGACAATGGGAAGACAAAGAAGAATACTGGGAAGTGGTGCRACTTCCATAAGATCCCTTGGCATAACATTGTTGATTGCCACTCAAGGAAGTCATTGGTGGTTGAGGTGAAAGACTATGAATCAGATGCAGGCTCTGACTCTGATTTAGAACCAGAAAATGAGAGACAGATCATTGACATAGAACCTAGTGCCATCGTTGCTACCACCAATATCTAGCTCGATGAACTTGATGAGTTAGAAGAAGGAGAGCACCTCTTTCATTCATAGATGTGGGTGAAAGGCACCCCGTTGCACTTCCTCGTTGATAATGGTAGCCAGAAGAACCTCATATCAACATGGTTCATCAAGTGGCTAGCCCTACTGACAATGCCTCACCCGCAGTCCTATACCATCAAATGGCTCTGCCAAGGAAGTGATCTTCGATTTAGCCAACAGTGTTGCTTTTCATATGGAATCAAGCCATTCAAAGATGAGGTATTCTGTGATGTTTCTGCCCTTGAATTTTTTGATGTTATTTTGGGCCAACCTTGTTTATGGAAACCTCATGCTATATATGAGTCTAGGCCTCACAGTGTTATTATTACTTTGAATAGGAAATTGTACAGGATACCTGAGGTAGTCCCACCTAGTGTTATTTCCTTGATCTCTGTCGAGCAATGCAGGAAGGTCATTTCTCAGATCGGGACGTTTATCTTCTTCATGATTCTCTCTCAGAGTCAATGAAAGGTTGCAGACACATCTATAGCCTCCATGGTCGACCTCTCCACATAGCATAAGCAAGTGGATAAGGTTGTGGAAGAATACAAATACATCTTCTTATCACCTATTGGGGTACCTATGCCCTTTGGTTTGACAAATGCCCCAACAACTTTCATGAGGATGATGGACGATATATTGTGGCCTTTCACTAATTATTTTTCAATGGTGTATATAAATGACATCCTCATCTACAACAAGACTTAGGTGGAACACTTAAATCATATTCAGTAGGTTTTGCACACTCTCCGAAAGAACAAGATATATGCCAGCTTGGAAAAATGTTCCTTCGGTATGGACATGGTCCAGTACCAAGGATACATTGTTGATGTGCATGGTGTGCATGTGGATATAGCCAAGATCCAAGTCATCCATGACTGGCCAACCCCAACCACACTCACTAAGCTTCAAAGCTTCTTAGGCCTTGTCAATTTCTATCGCAGGTTCGTGCTGGGATTCTCCCATATTGCATGGGCCCTCAAGCAAGTAACCAGGGGTGGTGGTAAGGAAAAATTTATGTGGGGCCTGTACCAACAACAAACATTTGATGATATGAAGCAACACTTTTTCTCACCCCTAGTGCTTTCATTACCTGACTTGCAACAACCACATGGCCTATAATGTGATCAAGTTCCAAACCGTTAGGGGGCGAGCACACCTAGCCTCAGCACTAGGCCATGTGCAGGAATCCCATGTGACCAGGGGCATGCGCGAAAGGGGGCTACGCCCTAAATTTGGTATAGAGTGGGTTTCTGAGTATACCTTATGATTTATTATTGATTTTCTCCACATATTTGGGGGATTTTTCCCATTATAGGGAGATATTGGGCCCTTTTTKAGGCTAGATCGTGGGGGGAAGTTGGGAGATGTTTACCAACTTCATCCCTATATAAACTAGAGATTCTTGAAGCCATGGAGGAGATTCAGAGMAGGTTTATGCTAAATATTTTCCAAGACAAAGACATTTTTATGTAGGGAAGTTGTTGAGGAGCRCACCTTTGCGGGCCATTTCTGGGAGCTCTGGTCATCTGATTTGAGTGCCATTTCTTCTGTTGGATTCTTGATATCTGGTAGAACAAGACCAGATAATTTGTGTAACCTTTTGGCACTATTGTGATGTACATATTAARCTTTGAACATAAATAATAAATCCTCAGCCACTGAGACAAAGGCCTGGAGACGTAGGCGATATTGTCGAACTCCATTATCACATTGGTGTTATGGTTTGTTGTTGTTTTATGCTTCATTTTAGTTTTGTATATGTTTATATGGTTGTCACATATMTTCTATAACTTMTTCATMTTTATTAAAGMTTCCTAATTGGTTAATTAAAACATGCTTAATAACTCAACCATAGTCATGTAAAATATCTTTTCGGATCAAGTGGTATCAGAGCTAGTTGAAATTTGGATTTGAGCTTTGCATGTTAACCAGGGAAAATATACTTTGTGGTGAAGGTGAGCTTGTTGAAGATAATCCATTGATTGGATTGAGAAAGATAAATTCTCAAAGAGAGAATATGGCATCGGAAGAGGGACTTTCTCTGGATGAGAGAGGGTTTCAAAAAACTTTATTTGCTATGTCAGAGATGATGAAATTTTTGTACGAGGATTACTTGGAATGGAAAAGACCAAATCTGGGTGAATATTCAAAGGGAAAAAGTGAAGAAGAAGAGGATCCTCCTCGGATTCCTCCTTCACCTACATCATCAGCTCCTTCTTCTCCTTCTTCTTCAAGTTCAAGTTCTAAATCCAATGCAAAGAAACATGTCCATAAACATAATAATGAAATGCCATTATTAAAACTTGATGTTAAATTCGAATTACCCATGTATGATGGTGAATTTAATGCAAAGAGACTTGAAAATTGGGTCAGACAGATGGAATTTTATTGCAGTGTGCAACAAATCAAGGATGAAGCCATAGAAATCAAGTTGGCATCATTGAGACTTACAGGCACAACACTCATCTGGTGGCAAATCAAGTTGCAAAATGGAACGCAACAAGTGGGTAATGTATTTCCATCATGGAAAAGTTTCATTTCTTCACTTAGAAAGCAATTCTATCCTTTGGGTTATAAAGAGAAAGAATTAATTGAATGGCAAGCTTTAAAACTAAGAAAAGGACAGACAATGCAAGAGTACACAGATGGATTTCGTAAAATGGCATTGATGTTAGATATTCCTTTACATACCCAAGAAACTCTTATGAAGTATATAGGAGGTTTACCTGCACATATTAGAAACATTGTATTCATGTTTGGACCAACTAATCTCGATGAGGTTTATGTTCAAGTGACATACATTGAAGCAGGGAAAACAAGTGTTGGTGTATCAAAGGAATCGTCTTCAAGGAAAGAGGACAAAAGGAAGTGGCATGGAAAGAAGTCAAATTCAATGGAAAGAAAGGAAGAGAGGTCATCTTGCAAGCATTGCAAGAAAGAGGGGCATGATGAGGACCGTTGTTGGAAATTTCATCCTAATAAGAGGCCAAAGTGGTTCAAGGAAAAGAAAGGGAGGCAATCAGTTGCAGTGAAAACTCGACCCACAGACTTGGGATCGGATTCTGGTGATGAATCAAAGGTCTCATTGGTTGGCAGGTAAAATTGGTGAAGGAATTGATTGTAGAAGTAACTTGTTTCACATAAGGGTCATCATGCGATACACTAAGGTTGACACATTAATCGATAGTGGATCTAAATCTAACCTAATTTCAGAGGAATTGGTTAAGCAATTGGGGTTAAAAATATATATGCATCATAATCCCTACACACTTAAATGGATAAGAAACCATCATCAAATGCACGTAACAAAGCAGTGCACAATAAAATTTGCAATTTCATCTAAGTTCGTGGACGAGGCAACATGTGATGTAGTGACACTAAGTGAATGTGGAATGGTCTTAGGTAGTCCATACTTGTATGATCGTAAAGAAATATTCTACAGGACAAAGAATCAATATCAATTAACCAAATTAGGTCAAGAATATGTGGTTCATGTTCATCATGTAAAGGAAAATAAAACTCTTCAAACTATGGAACAATTAAAGAAGGCAGTTCAAGCAAGCAACAAACCTATAATTGTTTCAAATCAAGTAATAGATCGTAAGCAAGAACATGAGATGATTGTGGAATGGAAAATCAATCAAAGTTTTCTTCAAGATAAGCTCATATTGTGCAAATATTACAAACATATCAGCTCATTTACAGTTGTATTTTTTATGCTATCATTAGTAATGTTATCTACATGGATGATAATAGCTTCAGTATGATGTGATAGGGTACAAATGGCTAACAATATGCTATCAGTTGTCATGATTGTGTTACATTTGATCTTGATGAGGCAGGTGCACAGGACAGAGTTCAGAGATAGATATCAAGTCAGGTGGTCTATCCCGAGCTTGATGACTGGTCAGTAACTATTTGGGGACCAAAAGGTCCTTTAGTGGGGAGGTGTGATCTAGAATCGGATCCAGGAGCTTGATGGGGCTCAGAAAGGCCTAAAAATCAAAGTTCCCATAATGGATTCAAAACAAACGTGTGCATAGGCCTCATCGATACGAACCCAACTCAAATTGAACAGGCTCAAACGAATGTTGTATGCTCAAGTTATGGCGATCTGTTTGTTTTGCCAAACATGCAAAAAATGTTGACTGTACAATTTGTACAATGCCACGTGGCAGCTGACTATACAAACCGTACGACCGTACAAAATATGTGGCAGCAAATTTGGCTCCGACATGCCAAGGTCCATACAACTGACATGGCAGACTGACTGGGGGTACAGACTGATGACGTGGAAGGTACAGGTGGACCAGCAGGGAAGTGACACATGTCACCACTGCAAGGGTGACACATGGCACATCCGTATGGTGACACATGGCAAATCTATATGGTGACATGTGTCACATCTATATGGTGACACATGGCATGCCATATGGAGACATGTGGAATATAGTGACTGAACAGACATGTTGACTGGGCAGATGTGGGTTCCAATCAGATTTTGACACTTGTCATGGTATTCGACAAATGAGGTGGTACCACGTGGCCCATACATGGGTTTCCATGTGGCACCTATTGGTTGGCTTGTATTGGGTTTCAAAAGTTTTGTACCTTCCTGAGAATCGACCGCATGACCTATGGTATGGGGAGAGCGTTGGGTAGGCTGGTTGCCAACCCGCCATTGTGGGACTTATTACACCAAAGCCACATTTAAATATTTAATGTGTGATTAAGTGTCCAAGCGGAGGAGGAAAGAGTTACGGTCTAGCCCCAACCCCAGTTCTACATACACCACAACATGATCATGCCTATCTCTTATGTGTAAATGACACATAGTCTTTCCATTCCATACAACCTGCGGTTTCAGAGCCTAACCAAACGAACCGACACATATATATAAAGTTTGGTGTGGAGAATAGGGGTTAGCCATGGTCGGTCGAGCTATCCCATAGAGAAGGGGCTTAAACACTAGCTAATGACCAAGAAGGGGCCTAACTATAGAGCATGAAGGATAGGGCCACGTGGCCTGTAATGCAACCAGGTGCCAAACCGTTAGGGGGGCAGCGCGCCCAACCTCATCACTAGGCCACGTGCAGGTATCCCATGTGACCAGGGGTGCGCGAGAAAGGGGGTTTCCCCCTAAATTTGGTATAGAGTGGGTTTTTGACTATACCTTATGATTTATTATTGATTTTCTCCGCAGATTTGGGAGATTTTCCCCATTATTGGGAGATATTGGGCCCTTTTGAGGCCAGATCTTGGCGGGAAGTTGGGAGATGGTTACGAAATTCAACCCTATATAAAACAGATCTTCTTGAGGTCATGGAGGAGATTCAAAGCAGGTTTATGCTAAATATTTTCCAAGCCAAAGCCATTTTTATGCAAGGAAGCTGTTGAGGAGCGCACCTTTGCAGGCCATTTATGGGAGCTTCGGTCATCCAATTTGAGTGTCGTTTCTTCTGTTGGGTTCTTGAGATATAGTAGAACAAGACCATATTAGTTTTGTAACCTTTTGGAACTATTGTGATGTACTTATTGAGCTTTGAACATAAATAAGAAAGCCTCACCCACTGAGACAAAGGCCCGGAGACGTAGGCGATATTTCTGAACTCCGTTATCACATTGGTGTTATGGTTTGTTGATGTTTTATGCTTCATTTCAGTTCTGTATATGTTTATATGGATGTCACATATCTTCTGTAACTTCTTCCTCTTTCTGAAATCTTCCTAATTGGTTAGTTAAAACATGCTTAATAACTCAACCGTAGTCGCGTAAAACAACTTTTCAGATCAGTATCGATCCCCTATAATGATAGTTCTTATTCTATTGGCGCCAACGGGTGATAGCCCTAGAGGAATACCCTTATGAAGGGATCGAATTCAGAGGAGACAAAGACATGTCATTTCCACCAGGTTCCTCCTATGGAGACATAGGTATGAAACAATTTTCAATTATATTTCATTTTTTTTTGTTTTTTAAAGAGAACAAAAATGCAAATTTTTTTGTATGGTGTCAAGTATTTTAACAAAAATTATTTGTTGTGTAGACGTAGGTCCATGACAGCCGGATTGATTCCCATGACACTGGTTGATGAACCGGGGGGGTGAGCCAGTAGGAGGAGATGCAAAGAGAGTGCTTCAAAATGTATAGAGAAACGTGTCTCGTTTGACGCACATGATTCCCATGGTACAGGTAGAGGATCTGCCAGAGGTGATGCAATGATAAGTGGTGGGTGTGCTCCGTACACAGGTGAAACTCTTTCGTCATCTTGCAAACGTTTTAGTATGCTATCATGACACACATCTACCGCCATAGGCATAGATGCCATGGTTATTGTATCGATTGGTTGTATATGTATTTTAAGGGTGTGAGCCCCAATGTTGTACTATAACACCATATTATTTGGAGAAATGAAATATAAAAACATTGGTCTTCGAATTTACTTGTATTACAATGTGTACATTGGTGAATGCATTTTCTTTACTTTAGTTATGAGACAAATGCCAATCTAAAACATAATTAGCATATGCATTGGATACATAATTAGAATTTCTAGGTATGTGATTATAAGTAATAAAATCAACATGTCGTTCCAAAAGTCGTACCCATAGGAATCCTTGGAGTAAAGTAGTGTCTCGCACATGGTAATTATCGTTCAAATGACATACTACTAACTGTGAGTCTAGGATAACTTCTAAAGAATGAATACCATGTGAAATGGAATATCGTAAAATATCTATAATGACATTATATTCGACCACATTATTCATTGATGGCCCTAGAAAAATGCCACCTGAAGACACCAGTTGACCCTTGGGTGAGTAAACAACCCAAGCGGTGGAAGCCAAGTTTTGTGTATGACGACTATCACCATCTATGAATCCTATGTAAACTGAAGACTCCATTGAAATATGCCAACCAAGGGAAAACTTGATAAGCAAGACGATGACAAAAGGGAAAATATATATACACTAAGATACACTAGTATACAGAGAGTTACGCCCAAGATTGGGGGCTCAAGTGTAACATATTTTCAATTAGAGCCCATTTCTTGGCTCAACCAACATATTCCCTTCATAATTTTATAATTCATAGGTTCATTTTTCTAAGACACGTCGCACGATATAAGGATCGTGCCACATGGGGTTGAAATTTCCTGCCCCCAACAGTTCTTTGGCTTGGTCATACAAGAGGACCAATTCACCCTCAACGTACTGTCGAGGACAGAAAAAATTATCATACTAGACCTTGATACATTGTTTGTTCACTTCGATATCTATAGAGGCATATCGACACTGCTCATCTAGAATCTCTAGGTGTACAAGGCATTATTCAATATCGGAAGTGTCAGGTAGGAGCTTAACTTCCAGTCTAAGAGAAGGGATTTCACATTTGATAGGAAGAATTGACTCCACACCATGTACTAACTGAAAAGGGGAAAACCAGTGGAAGTATTAACCAAGGGTTGGTATGCCCAAAGCGCGGGGTAAAGCATGAGATGTCAGTCAAATTTTCTCTGGTTGACAATTTTCTGCAAAATGGTCTTGAGAGACTTGTTCACGGCCTCTACTTGTCCATTTTCCTGGGGATACTAAGGGGAAGAATGACCATGTTTAAACCCTAGTTTCGATGCTAAATATTTCATCATATCGTTCTAAAAGTGACTTCCATGATCAGTGACAATATCACCCAGAATTCTGAACCGAGCTATAATTTGATTAAACACGAAAAAAGCAATAGACTTACCATCAAATTTAATTGTAGGAATGGCCTT
>SNQJ01S0170340.1:0-19212 GCA_010110895.2 Picea sitchensis
AACATTGAGAATTTGGTTTCGAAAATGACACCAACATTTCCAAAATTGAATCTACTTTCAATTCGTATAATTTGTTTTCATTTTCTTTATTTTTATCTAATTTTATTTAATTTTTAAAAAAAATCACTACATAATATTTTCAGTAGACATTATGATTCGGTGAAATGAAATATCGGTATCTCAAAAAATATACAGTGAAAATTTTTGAAAAAAATGTATTCATAATCCTTAAACTGTTTTTTTCAAAAGGGTATATTTAAATTTTAGTTTTAAGTAAAAATTAAGATAGATACAAGGTGTAGAAAAACATGTTTTTAAACTCTGCAACATTTTCAGCTTGGTCAACTTCAAAAAATTCTAGAAATTATAATATTCATTCGTTAAATTCAAAATAATAGTCATGATAAAATAGAGTCTCTGTAGATTGTTGCAGTATATTTTGTTTCTTAAAAACATAAGTTTAATAATATATACATTGTTGTAGAAATAAGTAACTCATTATCATTCATTTCATGTTTAAGAAACATATTGTTAAACAATTGTCAAATTGACATATCAAATCGTGATAAAAAAAAAATTGAAAAATAGTCATTGGAAAGCTAATGCAATTCTTCACAAGTTTTGTTTTTACTGTAAAGTGAAATTCTAAATAAAAAAAATACTTTTGTATGTCGGAAGTTGAATAACTTGTGAAAATATAGTTTTTTTTCTCATAAAACAAGCAAAAGTGTAACCCATCTGCATGATTTCACCCGTATTTGAAATTCCAAAAAATGATTAATCTTATTACACCTAATAAGTCTTCTAAAAGTGGGATTGATAATTATTATCATCGAGACCAAACCTTGGTGAACTGCAGGTGCTAAGGGTGCGACATTGTAGTGGAAAACCAGTGTCCATACACAGTTTGGGTAGCTGCAAGTCCTAGTGGAAGTAAAGTGTTGGGACAAGACCAAACCTGGACTTCTAATGTTGTCATCGAAATGAAAATTGCCGAAAAAATGAAACAAGCTAGAATATGGGATTGTACGAGCCGCTCATTCGATGCAAGTGAGCGAGGCAGGTGAAACACTGGTGACTCCAGTGGGTTGCTCAATTGTCAAGGTTTTTGGTAGTGTTTTTGAATTGTTTATTAATATTAATGAGCCTTACCTCTATGGATAGTTGCATGCAAGTTTTTGGTATTATTTTTGAATTGTTGATCTTTTCTTCTCTCTCAACCTTCACTTTTCAACCTCCAGGATCCAAAGAATCTAGGTGGCTTGTAAGTTCTGAGATGCACCTATTGCAACCTCCATCTATTATATAATTAGTAAGTTGTACTATGCATGGCCTTTGCTATAAAATTTAATACTCGTGTTATATATGCTTTACACAAAAATCAACATTTAAATTTAGGAAATTGTTATTATATTATATTATATATTAGAATATATTGTTATTATCTTATACTATATTATATTATATTTTTATTATTATATTATTTTATATAATATATTTTTATTAATATATTATATTTGCGCTTATAGGAGTACACCTATTGGAAATGGGCACAATTAATAATCTTTTAACCTTAAATTTTATGGTTACGCATTGAATTTGTTGGCATATTATTCGTCGCCCTCCCAAATCAATGAGTCAAATTTAGTTTTCATAACTTCCTTGCATTTATGAAGGCATCTGTTAACATGTTTACTTTTTTACATTTACCTAATCACATTATAAAATTGCTGTAAGTATATATAAAAATTACCAGGCACATTTTTCCCACCTACGCATAAATAAAAATTACCACACTTTCGTATAAACATAAAAAAAAAATTTGACCGTGGACTGTGTTGACTCCATGTCAATGTTTTCCAATTTAAATTTAGGGGAGACGCGTGCATTTGCCAATTTACAGTTTTTTAAATTTATGGCATTCAAGTTTTTCCATATTGGATGCACGTGCACACGTTTGCCAATTTTTGTCATTTCATATTATATCCTTTGTTCATATACCTGGATTATATGTATTTCTAGCACAATGAAAAGAACTATTATTGTTTCGATGAGTTTGGAGTAAAAGTGATAGAACAACATATCACACCGGGAAGAGGGTATCAAAGCAAAGCATCAAGCCAGACCAGGTAACATCCGTAAAAAAAGTGCAATTAGTTTCCTTCAATTAATCAACGTTGGTGTATTTTGATCTTTGTTATTGTATTTTCATCAACATGAATCAACGTTGTTGTATTTTGAGATTTGTTGTTTGTTGTTGGTGTATTTTGGGCTTTTTTCCGTGGAGCCTTCGGTGAGTGTCGTTGGCTCGTTGCTCATAGATTTATTATATATTTATAATATAATAATGGTGATGATAAAATTATTTTTAAGGAATGAGCCGGTCATCAAATATCATGATCAAATTATTATGAAATATGACCATACCATGATCAAATTATTAATAAATAGTGTTCTATGGTTTATATGCCCATACCATGATCAAACTATCAAGAAATAAGATGATCAAATGATTTTTTTGTCCTCGTTGAAAACCTTTGTGATCTCGTGAATCATGAGCCTCCCTGGCTGGCACATTCTGATGAGACATACGATTTATGGCTAGTGAACAACCATGCACTCTCCTGGAGCACGAGTAAACAGAATTAGAGGACAAACTGTAGAAGAGAAATCTGCACATGCCCCGCTACTCTATATAATCAGTCATTGGCTCTGTGAAAAATATTCAGATGAATGCATTTTATGTTTAATCCATTATCAACACCTTCATGGTGAGAGGATCGTGCCATCGATGTATGCACACAAGTGGTTTCTCCTTGTTTTCTCTATCGACTTTCCTATTTCATTAGTCATTTAGAACTGGGATGTGTTCCTCTATGAGGGAATCGATACCATTTTCAAAGTGGATCTGGCCTTTCTCAAGTTCTTAAAGAAGAATCGTTGATATTGACTAAGGAGAGACTAATCGAGTTTCTAGTAACCTTAATTTAGCCTGATCATGCTTGGGATTTTTGTTTTAAAGTAATGTAATTAATGTTGAGATAAAGTGAATTAGCGTGATCATTGTGGTTCCTTTTGTTTTAATGCGGCACTTGATGATAACAAACTGAACTGATGGTGTGGTGTACTTCTGTTCCATTTTGATCGTTGTTATGCTTTCATTTCTTGTAAAAAAAACAAATAATTTTGTAGGATTTCACTTAATCCGATTTGATTCTAGTCTCATGATAATAATAGATTGTTTATATGTGATTTTGATCATTGTTATGCTTTCATTTTTTGTAATTTTTCAAAAGAAATTGTGGGATTTCATTTAATCTGATTTGAATGAATGTATTCTCATGAGAATCATAGATTGTTTATAGGTGATGAGGGGTTTTTGGTTCTTCCTTTTAATTATGTATTTCATCAAGGATTCCAATTAAAAAAATAAATTCTTACGCCCTGCATGTAACATTCTTAATCATTCCCATCATGAGCTGCATCCATTTAGTTTGGTCTCCAAGTCAAATGTGATCATTTTGATTTTGGTGAGATGATATTTTTTTAATTATATAGTTGATATTTCGTCTGGTTCTTATGCCCTTCATGTAACATTCTTAATCATTTTCCTCATGAGCCACATACATTTATTCTGGTCTCCAATTCAAATGTGATCATTTTGGTGAGATGAGACGCATCATCAGTGGCTTCGAAGGAGTATAAGATAAAGACATATTTTATTATTAATATCATTTAGCAACAATATTGAATCAAATCGATATGTGATAGGGGTTTCTTATTAATTTAACTTGACACGGACTTTGCATGAATATATTTTTTAATATTTTAATTAGTAGGAATAGTGCATGGCAGGGATGTTGAGTGGGGAATGTTTTGTTCATTATTGTGTTTAGATGTAGATATGTTGTAATGCACCCCACTTACAAAGATGCATAGTTGTAAAAACAAATCTACATTCATATTTAATATAGGCATATATGGATGTGGATAGGCATGTCATCGCACTGTGTCACACATCATCTTATCTTCGCAATGCGATTAACATTTTCTAATGTTTCATTCTGACGCACTTATTCTAATGTCACAATGTGACAAAAATTTCTACATGTTGCACTGTGTTGAACATAGTAACGTTGCAATCTACCAAACATAGTAAAGTTGCAGTGTGACAAACACATAACATTTCAATGTAGATAGTAGTGTCGCAATGTGATGAACATAAATACATGTCGCAATGTGTCTCACATCACACTGTTTTCACAATGTGGAAAACATTTCCTCACGTTGCAATGTAATGAACATAAATACATGTCACAATGTGTCCCACATCACCCTGTTTTCGCAATGTGGAAAACATTTCCTCACGTTACAATGTGACACACATATCATGATGTCGCAATGTGAAACACTTCCAAATGTCGCAATGTGTCAAACATAGTAAACTTTCAAACTACCAAACATCGTAATGTCGCAATGTGACGAATAAATACAAACATCGCAAAGTGACAAACATTTCCAAACGCCGTAATGTTTCAAACATAGTAATGTTTCCATCTACCATGCATAGTAACATCACAATGTGATGAACATATACAGACACCACAATGTGACAAACATTTCCAAACATCCTAATGTGTTGAACATAGTAACAATGCAATCTACCAAACATAGTAATGTTGCAATGCAATGAACATATATGGACGTCACATTGTGATGAACAATTATGAACATTGCAATCTGATGAACATAGCCTTCTCATAGCAGTGTGACGAACATAAATCGGTGTTGTAATGGGACAAATGCAATGTGATAGAAATTTTCAAACATCACAATGGGACAAACAAAACCCATTGTCGCAATTTGATGTACATAACCCAATGTTTCGATGTGACAAACATTTTTCGATATTGCAATGTGAGGAACATAACCCACTATCGAACTATGACAAACCTATTCCAATTCCATATCGTGAGAAACATAAATCCTTAGTCTTAATTTGACGACCATAACCTTACAATGTCAAGTGACGAACAAAAGCTAATTTCACAATGTCATGAACAAAACGTTATGTCGACATGTGATGAGAAAAAGATGATTTCACAATGTTATGAACACAAACTAATGTTGGCATGTGACAAACAAAACTTGATGTCACAATTTGATGAACAAAACATGATCAACATTGCAATGCAGTAGTGCCATAGTACACTATGGTGAACATAATCAACATGGCCCACCATGATCAAATCCAAATGGTCAACGAAGGTCGTCCATGGGAATGCCCAACCATAATAAACTTTGATCAACCATAGTCAACCATGGTCATGGTCAACCTCACTCAACTATGATGAAGGATAACCATGATCAACCATATCAAACCTTTCATTCCCAAAATCAACCAAGGTCTACCAAACTTAACCATGGTCATGGTCAACCATACTCAACTATAGTCATTGCCAATTAAGATATTATTGTATAAATACGTAAATAATGTATTATTAATGTATTACTATTTTAACAATGTATTTATTAAGGCATTAATACTTTAAGAATGAATTTATTAATGCATTATTACTTCAATAATGTATTATTAATTTATTAATAATTAAATATGTTACATTGATACATTAATATTTTACTAATGTATTTATTAATTCATTTAATGTATTAAAAGTATTAATTTTTTTTTTATTATTATTACTTTAACCATGCATTATTAATCTTTTATTTTATTTCTATATTAATACTTTAACAATGTATTAATTAATATTATATAAATGTATTACTTAATTAATACATTACATTATTAATGCATTAATTAATTAATATTATATGTTATACATTTATGTAAATCAATACTTTAATTTATACATTCTATTAATATAATAATGTATTATTACTTTAAAAATGTATTTTTTAAAAATGTATTAATTAATTAAATTAATACATTACAATATACATTAATGTATTAATGTCATTCATAGTCATGAACATAAGAAATCATGATGATGATCCACCACGATCATTTTTAATAAATATATTAATGTATTATTACTTTAATAATATTTTTATTAATGTATTAGTTTATTAATGTACTAATACTTTAACAATGTATTGGTTAACAATGTATTTATGTGTTAATTAATTAATTAATACATTACATTATTAATGTATTAATATTTAATATGTTGTCCCCAAGGTGTAGGATAGTAGGTGACAGAGTGTGCTATTAAGGCACTCAGTGATGTTAAAGTCATCGATTTTGTTAAGGCACTCCGTGATATTAACGTCACGGGTTCGAAACATGCGGAGACAAAAAATCCAACCATATTAAGGGTTGGTGTGGCTCAGGCCACGAACAAACAAAAAAAATATATATATTTAATATGTTACAATATGCATAATGCATTAATACTTTAATTTATATATTATAACAATGTAATAATGTATTGTTAATGTATTAATAGTTTATCATGTTACATTATATATTAATGTAATAATGTATTACTTTATTAGCGTATTAATGCTTTGGTAATTTATTTATTAATGCATTTAATGCATTTATTGATGTTTTTAATGTATTAATAATATATTAATTTATTAATGTATTAATTACATAATTCATACATTACATTATTAATCTATCAATCATTTAATACGTTACATTAGACACTAATGTAAATTAATAGTTTAATTTATACATATTATATTAATGTTACATTACACATCAATGTATAAGTACTTTAATGTATTAATATATTAGGCATTAATCTATTATAAATTAATGTATTATACTTGAATATATTAATATACATTAATACGTTAATGTATATTTACATAAATGTAATACATTATACATTAATGTAATGCAATACTAAATACATTAATACATTATATTATCAATTATCAATTAATTAATATGTTACATTAATACTTTAATACATTTATCAATCAATTAATACTTTAATTTATACATTTTTATTATATATTAAATATATTAAATTAATGTAATATTAAACTATTATATTAATTAAATGTATTAATATATTAATGGGCTTTCCTAAGGCATGTTGGTGGCCTATATTTGAGGGGTTGTCTAGTTGTTCTACTAAATAGCTTTTTTCGTAGGAATCCGGAGATATAAATTTATAGGAAGGATTTATAGGAAGGATTCAGCATGCTGGAAAACCCCAAGCCACACCAAATTGGTGTATGAGACCCCC
Organism: Picea sitchensis; assembly: GCA_010110895.2. Lineage (NCBI taxonomy): Eukaryota > Viridiplantae > Streptophyta > Pinopsida > Pinales > Pinaceae > Picea > Picea sitchensis. The sequence goes on from SNQJ01S0170340.1 coordinate 7,227, forward strand.
TTGTTTGTGGGACAAGGGACCTCCCCTCCCATAGAGGTATACATACCCTACCACCTCTGGATTTGAACTTGTAACCTCTTAAGAAGAAACACCTCTAGATTTGAACTTGTAACCTCTTAAGAAGAAACACATGTTCTTAACCATTAGACATCATAACTTTATAGTTTCACCATCAACTTTTTGAAAAGAAAAAAAAAAGAATTTTTATGTGATAGCTTTCCCTAATTAAAAACACTTTCAACTATTACAAATCGGATCATAACCTGTGTAGGATTAGGTGCAGTGTTTTTGCCCAGTTTACACTAACATTATCTTTCCTTAAACTTAAATTACAGTTTATAGTATCTGCAGCTTCCACTGCTAACAATTTGGAAGGTGATAATTTGACAGGGCGTAAGATTCCAACATTAAATTGTATTGCAATCTGACATATATAGAGCACGTTTTCGTGCCCGATGAAGTAATAGCTGAACGCTAGTAATAATGAGAGGTGAATATTTCTAGATGCCACACTCTCCGCATTATAACGCGATCACCGTGGTCCGTACCATACTCGTTATCTTTGATTTATACAGCTGGGAAACACCACATTTTCATAACTTCTTCGAATATATTATATACAACACTTTCTTCACGTCATAAAATATATACATAAAAGGCAAGAAATGTCGGTGTGCCTATGAACAAATAGTGAAGGGAAGATTTAAAATAGGATGTGTATACATGAGAACTGAAAACGAGGAAGAAACTGATCGACAGAAACATATCTATCCTGATCATTATACGTGTTCCAAAAATTGCCTTGTTCAAAGGCTTTGGGCTACGCTGCTTTTCGCTTTTGATTGACATAATAATAGCAACGCATGTGTGACTGGCTTTATAATTGACAATAGTTTTGTGGCCTTGAGCCCTCCAACAAAGCCAACGAATGAACCAGTCGACGTGTCCAACTTACCGAAATTCTTGAGATTTTTTCAGGGATTGGCATGAATATAGTTATAGCATTCCCAAACACCTTCTGTTAAATGCTTTAAGAAAGGCAAAGCTAAGCTGGCCCATATGGTGTTTAATCTAATTATTGATTTTTTGGAAAAGGCCAGAATACCTTGAAGAGGGCATATCCCCGTAGCTCGTGGGACATAAACTAAAGCTTATAGGAAAAAGATTCTCGTCCATTAAACTTTATTTTAGCCGGTCTTCCTTGAAGAATAAAAATTGGTTTCAAGTGAATAAAAGATAATATCAAACAAAGATGACGATTGATTAATTAAAAAATTATAATTAAATAAGAATTTTCTCTTGACATGACGTTTATTAAATAAAATATATTAAACATTGATGAAGTTAATTAATTATAGAAACTCATAATTAATATTTCATTTTAAAAATATTTAGATGTTTTATTATTTAATTAATAAATGTATTTAAATATCTAAATAAAATATATTAAACATTGATGAAGTTAATTAATTATAGAAACTCATAATTAATATTTCATTTTAAAAATATTTAGATGTTTTATTATTTAATTAATAGATGTATTTAAATATCTAAATTTGTCACTTATGAGAGTTTAAATTATTTTTATTAATTCATAATTTAATTAAAAATAAATTAGAAACACATTTTATAAATAATTGGAATTTTTTTCCTCTTATTTATTCTAGGTATTTAAATATTCAATTATTACAAATAAATATTGTCTTATTTATTTTACATATTTAAATATTCAATTATTATAAATAAATATTGTTTTACCTATTCTACATATTTAAATATTCAATTATTACAAACTAGCAATAACCACATTTATGTAAAAATTGGTTGATATAAGATTTTATTTTTCACCTTTTTAAATTTAGTGGTGTCCATCTGCTTATATTAACTATTTTTTACATAAATGTGGTTATGCGACATGCATGGGCACAACCATGAACATATTTATACACTTTAAATGTAATAATTAAGTATTAAAATAAAATAATTAATAATTTAATTAATATTCTTATTAATTAAATAAATTAATAATAATAATAAATAAATTAGTAATAATTTTATTAATAAATTATTAATAATAAAAAATTTATTATTTAATTATAAAAAATTATTAAATAATAAAAATTTATTAAATTAAATAAATTAATAATAATAATAATAAATAAATTAGTAATAATTTCATTGATAAATTATTAATAATAATAATTTATTATATAATTATAAATAATTATTAAATAATAAAAAAATATTAAAAAAAATTAATTTAATTATATATTAATATATAAAGTACTAAATATATAAAAAAAATTAAAACATTAATGCAATTTATAAATTAAAATGTTAAAACATTAATCTATAATGTCTTATTATATAATTAATTAATAAAAATACATTTATATATTAATCATTAAAATTTTTGTTAATTAATTAATACAATTATAAAGTAAATATAAATTATTAAAATATTATTAATAAATACATCTCTAAACATAATAAAATCTATGTTAAAGACTTTTTGGTCAATATATATTGAGCATTGAAAAAAAAGTGAAATGGGATAGCATGAGGAGTTATGAAGGAAAACACATTCATTGAGAAAAAGAGGTTATTAATAAAAATGATGTTATAAATTTAAGTTGAAAAAGAAATTCCCTAGCTATATAGTGAAGTTCCCTTGTTTCTTTGCACAGGATGGATTATTTCCACATGATGGAGGTGAAAAACATTCCCATAAAACTATTTCACCAAATACAATGCATAACACATAAATACTCTAATCTTTCTTTATTATTATACGTGGATGATTATGTTTTTTTCCTACTATATATGAGATTTTATGTAATGATTTCGTAAGATAAAACACTTGAAATTAATCTTTCTTTATTATTATACTTGGATGATTATGTTTTTTTCGAACTATATATGAGATTTTACGTATAAAACATTTGAAATTAACATTTGTTTGGAAGGGAATTTTGCTAGGTAATTATTTGAATATTTAAAATGTTCTTACAACCCATTAATTGTAAAACAAAGCTTATATTTATACATATTTTTTGTAAATAAATTTTAGTTCATGTAAATATGGGTATTTATTTGAATATTTAAAATGTTGTTACAACCCATTAATTGTAAAGCAAAGCTTATATTTATACATATTTTTTGTAAATAAATTTTAGTTCATGTAAATATGGTTGGGAAATGGAAGCATAAACTCAACAAGATTAATGACAAGAACACACTCATTTATGTGGTAAAACTATTCAAAAAGGAAATATTCATGGGGCAATGATATGACAAGAACACACTCATTTATGTGGTAAAACTATTCAAAAGGGAAACATTCATGGGGCAATGATAGTCGGTATTTTTATTGATCAATGAAAAATTACAACCAAACACAAACTTACAACCATCCTCTCATTCATCCCACACAGTGCCTTCCATTGCCTCTAAGGGTATGCATAGAAATATAACATCTATCACACAGTTACACAAATTGATCAAACACTTACACAAACTAATCAACTTAGTGTGCATGCATGCATATTCTATTTTTAGTTGATTTGATTCAACTAACTGCAGAATATTGGGAACCAAACACAAACTTACAACCATCCTCTCATTCATCCCACACAGTGCCTTCCATTGCCTCTAAGGGTATGCATAGAAATATAACATCTATCACACAGTTACACAAATTGATCAAACACTTACACAAACTAATCAACTTAGTGTGCATGCATGCATATTCTATTTTTAGTTGATTTGATTCAACTAACTGCAGAATATTGGGAGTTAATAAATCTGATCCGCATGGGAAATTGGTTGACAGATTTCAACAATCTCCACCTTGACAACAATTTACTCGATATATCATGCCCAAATTTATTCACCACCTTTATTGCAAGCCAAGAGAAGTCAAACACTATCATAGCTCTACAACTTCTCTAATAGAACTGTTATGTGAACATGTTTGCACCATTTTCTCATGTATGGACCATTATGCCTCCATCAATGACTCGTCTTATAAAACGATGCATTGTCCCATTTTAATAAGTTGTACTATTATTCAAATGCACAACACTTTGACCCCACATAACACCTCGTCCTGTACTTATCGAAACTCACCCAATAGATCCTTGCATTCTTGCAAGACATAACGTGAGGCAAGTCTCCTCTTGTACAAATCTCCTAAATCATAATTACACACTAAATCACTGTAACCACTGTAGGTGATACTTGTGCTTCTATGATTCTAAGATACTGAAGCACCCATTTCCATGCTCTTCATGTGGTTTTTCCATGTGTCCATTGACAACACCAACTGCATTTGAAATACTAACCATTTCATCACATACATCAAAATTCCTACTAACATATGATACACGAGACATATAACCCTTTTCTTCTTCATTAGTTAGGACATAAACCTGAAGAAAACTTACAATGGAAAGCTAAAGGGATTTTACCAGTTTCACATTATTCATACTAAATTTCATGAGTATCTTCATGACATACTTGTGTTGTGAGAGTCAATGTTTACCATCTTGCTTGTCTCTATGTATTTCCATTCCCAAGATTTGTTTCGCTACTCCTAGATCCTTCATATGAGACGTCCTAACCAACTGAGGCAACCTGTTGATCTGAAACATGCTTGTGCTTGCAACAAGCATGACATTTTATCCAAGATAATAAATATACCATAAACACAATGGTTATACTCACTTGTAAAATTTGGCTCACCATGAAGGAATCAAACATCTTGTACCATTTTCTTGGCAAGGCCATACAATGATTCCTGAGTTTGCAAACAAATATTCTGTTGCGATTTTGAACTAACATTTATGGGTGTTCCATACACATCCTCTTATCCATAAAACTCCATGTAAAACAATTTTAACATCTAGTTGTACTAACTCAAGATCAAGTAACACGACAAGTGCTAATACAACATGAATAAAAACAAGCTTTTAACAATTTGTGAGAAACTTTCATGGAATTCAATACCTTCCAAATACCCTCCTGCTACTGGTCATGCTTTGAACCTTTCATCTTTTACTATGTTTAATTTTATAAAAGGAAATTAATCAAACACTTCATCTTTGTCCATGATGATTCTATGGGTAGTAGGATCCCACAATCTGTGTCCCTTAACATCGTCACCATATCAAAGATCTACCTATTTGATATGGATCCTACTTAGAATGATGATAACAACATAAGCATCACAACCAAATAATTTCACATTTGAGTAATCACCAGATGACATGTTCATACATCTTCTAGAATATTCTAGTATTTTGCAATTGATGGTGACTGAGTTACCAGATAGCACAATTGCTTCTACCCACAACTATTGTTGCAACTTGTCATTATTGAACATGCCCTTTCGATCCCAACTTCCTTGCAATAATTTCCAAGTTTCACGGATATGAGCCTACCTTCATCATATATTCTCAAACACTTGATTGACCTGCCAATGTTCATTTCACTACAAATCTCTAAACACATCAACCTTTGATTGGACCCACCTTTCTAACTTGGACACACTACTCGACCTCGACCTCGTTACCTCTAGGCCCATTTACAATGGAGTTCACCAAGCCTTTTATAAGCTTCATTACATACAATTCATGGACACAATGCCACAGGCTATCCAAAAAAACATGGACCCAAACCACGTTCTTTGATCTAAAAAACAAATTTAACTCATTAACTTTTTCACTGAGTCAAAGTTAACCCAACATGCATTCCCCCCACATATTCAATCTACCTAAATCTATGTTTAGACTTTTCATAAATAACCTAATAAACGAATAGAATAGAAATCACACATACACTTGTTGTTGTTTTGCCAACCATCATCTGCTATTGCTATTGCACTTTTACCATTAAACAAGCAAACAAACAAAAAACCAAACCACTCATTATAAAACTAAGCTTTTAAAACAACATGAAAAAACTTTTTAAAGAATATGAAGGAACAATATTGTATTTGAATCCCAAAATATTTAATTAAAAGGTTCCTTTTACTAAAACAAAAAAGAGTCCACCTTTTAAACAAATAATATTTTATAAGACATTCTCCATCCACTTATGCATAAAAGTGATTCAAAGTCAAGCTTTCATACCTTAAAACAAAAGAAGGTCGCTTTCTACCATGCTATATGCATACACCTACATATATATTACCTTCCATATATATTAACTGTCGCGATTATAGCTTCCCTAACAGCGATGAAGTCAGATGGTTATCGAACCACCCAATAAGCTTTGAGTGTGAGGAACACAGGTTTATCGCCCTTATTGCGACTCCTGCACGTTGTAATTAGCGATGATTCACCAATATCGCTTCTCCCGCAAGCCCCGGGTAGCGATGATCTCCAGAATTTGGGAGAGTTGAAGTCCGGGTATGATTATCGCCTCGTTTGTACAAGCTTACACGTGATCGGCAAGAAATTATCGCCTCTGCATACGAATCCGTTCCTTTTACTACCGTTCCTTTTACTGCTGATTTCCGCCGCTGGGATACAGAGCCTGCACATTTGGCTTCCTCCTGCACTTGCAGCTCCTTTTGCTGTCACACTTGCACTGCATTAGGCAAACTGCCTCACCAGAACAACGTCTCTAACAACAGAGCGTGCTCTCATCCTCTTTCACGGAAATCTCCCTGCAGATCCTGCTCACTCATGCAATGGATTTATCAGGTTAAGCTCTGATATTACTTGTTGGGTAGCGGAAGCATAAAGTCAATAAGATTAACCACAAACAAAAACCCAGAACTACTATCACCTATGTTGCATGGGGACATGTACCCGCGACTTGGGGATCTTTAGGAAACTTACCCAAATTGTTGGGGACTTCATTGGGGACTCGGGGACTTGTTGGCCGTCCTTCCAAACAGATTTCAGGGACTATGAACAAATTTCAAGGATGTTCTAAGCAGATTTTAGGGATTTTTTTGGGTAGATTTTGGGGATATTCAGGGCACATATCTTAAGTGTTGACAATCATGGAAATTGATGATTGGACAATAAGATCATTTTTTCCATCCATTATTTTTGTATTGCATTGAATATAAATCTGTTGTAAAAGTTGTAGCTCAAAACATGGGTTTTGTATGATGGGTTTTGATTTAGGTTTCTGGTGATTTAAATATTGTATTTTCAGCAACAAGGTTACAACAAACAAAGTTTCCATGTAAAAAAAACAAGAAATGCAACATTTCAAAGGGATAATCCTTATGGTCACTGTTCTTGTTCTTCTCATTTTTCTGGTCATCTTATCTTTTACATATTGTAGATGGGTTTTCAGGAGTCATTCAATTATAGTGCTTCCAAGTTCCACCATCCCAACCTCAAGCATTGTGAAAACAATCAGATAGTAGTGACTTTGATTGGGCTCTAAATGTTTGAATAAATTCCTATTCAATCACATTCTTAATCTGAAATATGAATCTAGTCTCTTTACAGAACCAATGTGTTTTATAGTGGTTTTCAACACAACCATAAAAATCTGCAAAACCTATTGAGAAGGGAATGCCTTTTATGTTTTAACATAATCGTCATTAACAAGAAATATGAGTAAGAAAAACTGCTATAGAGATATTTCTCATTTAAGTTTCCTAAAGATAAACTGCATTTTGCTCTTGTCTAGCATCCAATAATGAAATGTCACTAGGCCCTTTTTTAAATTGGTCGAGCTTTTTCAAAATTGAAAGTGTAAGGGCTATGCATAATATTGTATAGTATAACTTGATATGCTTACAAGTTTGAAGCAACTACAAATATTTATGGTGAATTTTAATATTTTTTTTACTTCCCTCCCCCAACCCGCTGTCCCTGAAAACCCATCCCGAAAACCAATGCAACATAGACTACCACATAATGAATACAATGATTTACGCTTTAAAACCCTTTAAAAAGAAAATAACCAGAGAGCAATGATGATAATAAATATGAAAAACATCCACTAGGCAATGATAATAGATATGAGAAACATCCACTAAACAATGATAATTGATATTCTTATTGATCAAAGAAAAATTACAATAACCAAACACATGCTTACAACCATCCCCTTACTCATCTCACACATTGCCTTCCATTACCTCTACCATTATGCATAAATATATAATATATATCCACAGTTACACAAATTGATCATAAACTTACACAAATTGATCATAAACTGATAAACACACTAATCACCTTTAATGTGCATGCATACATATTCTATTTTTAATGCAAAAAAATTGGTTAAAATATTAAATTTACGAAGTATATGTAATTGGTATATGGAAAACAATTATATATTTATCCCATGTATCAACTGTATGTTACACATGCTCTCTAATTAATCTCTACACTTATATAAGTAATTCACAGAATCGTAACTTCTAATTTCACCCTCAATTTTTTTATTTAAAAAAAAAAGGCTTTTATGTGATGACTTCCGGTAATTAAAAACGTTTTTATGTGATGGCTTTCGGTAATTAAAAACGTTTTCAGCTATTCCAAATCGGGATATAATCCGTGCACGATTAGGTTCAGTGTTTATGCCCAGTTTACAGAAATTATGTCTTTAATTTAAATTAAAATAGACTGTATAAAGCATCCGCAGCTTCCACTGCTAACAATTTGGATGGTGATAACTTGACAGGGTGTCAGATTCCAACATTTGGATGGTGATAACTTGACAAGGTGTAAGATTCCAACATGAAACTGTATTCCGCTCGCTTTATATATATATATATATATATATATATATATATATATATATATATATATATCACGTTTCCTTGCCGAGACGAAGTGATAGCTGAACACTAATGACATGAAATATTAATATTTCTAGATACCACTCTCCGCACTATAACACGATCTCCGTACCATACTCCTATTCTTGATTAACGTCGATCACACTTAAACACCATTTTTTATCACTTTTACAAATATATAACATTTTCATCACTTCTTCAAACATATATACACATATAAGGCAAGGAATATCAATGTGCCTATGACGAAATGGTGAAGCAAAAATTTAGTATAGGATGTATATACATGAGGAAGGAAACCGTGGAAGAAACTGATCGACCTGTTCCCAAAACTGCCTTCTTCAAAGGCTTTGCGCTACGCTGTTCTTCTCTTTTGACAGACAAATAATAGCAACGCATGTGTGTCTTCCTTTATAATTAACAATACTTTTGTGATCGTGAGCCCTCCAACAAAGCCAATGAATGAACCAGTCGACGTGCCCAACCTACGAAAATTCTGGAGATTTTTCAGAGATGGGCACGAATATAATTATAGCAATCCGAAGCATCGTTTGTTAAATGTTTTAAGCAAAGGCAAAGCCAGGCCAGAACATATGGTATTTGATCTAAGAATTGATTTTTTGGAAAGAAGCCAAAATACCTTCAGCAGGGCAAATCCCTGAAGCTTGTGGAACAGAGACTAAAACTTCTTGTCCATTAAAATTTATTTTAGCTCGTCTTTATCTTACAAATTATAATAGTAACATTTATATTAAAAAGAGTTATTATTTGAGTAAAAATGGTTTGAGGTGAATAAAAGATAATATGAAACCAAGCTTGACTATTGGTTAATTAAAAAATTATTATATGATTATTATGTTATTTTAACATTTATAATGTTCTAATATAATGGTTATTATTTGAGAATTTGATTAATGTTTAAAAATTATTATATGATTATGTTATTTTAACATTTATAATGTTCTAATATAATGGTTATTATTTGAGAATTTGATTAATGTTTAAAAATTATGATATGAGAGGGATAAATGTTAATAATTAAATATTATTATATGATTATGTTATTTTAATATTATAATGTTTTAATTTAATTATTATTATTATTGAATAATAAATGTTTAAAAATTATAATATGAGAAGGATGAATGTTAATAATTAAATATTGTTATATGACTATATTGTTTTATTATTTATAATGTTTTAATTTATTTATTAGTAAGGAAAATATAATTATTATTTGAAAAGGATTAATGTTTAAAAATTATAATATGAGAAGGGTAAATGTTATTATATGATTATGATATTTTAATAAATAAATATTTTTATATGATTATGATATTTTAACAAATAAATATTTTTATATGATTATGATATTTTAAAATTTTAATTTAATTGAGAAGGATTAATGTTAAAAAAGTATAATATGAAAAGGATTAATGTTCAAAAATTATAATATGTGAAGGAAAGAAAACTAATAGTCAAATATTATTTTAAAATTTTGATATCAAATATTATTTTAAAATTTTGATATTTATGATTTATATAGATTTATTTTATTAATTAATCAATTTTATTAAATATGATATATGATTATAAAAAAAAAAATTGATAAAAACAATTAAAAAATATGAAAAGGGATGAGTGTTAATTATGTACATAGTCATGTATACTATTGGAACTTGATCGATTAATCTATTTTTTCAACTTAAAAAGTGATGGCATGCCTAGTAGATATCCACCATTAAATTCATTCCATATATCAAATTCCAATTTTTATATTATTTTTTTTATTTACTTTTTTCCCACTTAATAATAAACATCATTAACAATTTTCTATTTAAATTAACATTTAACCAACAAACCATTTAACAACTATTTAATGAAACATTTAAAGAATTAATAATATTTTAATATATTTGAGTGATAAAGTATATTATTTTATTAAAATAATTATTATAAAATTAAATAAATAAACTTTATAATAAACCATTTAACAACTATTTAAATTAACATTTAATGAAACATTTAAAGAATTAATAATATTTTAATATATTTAAGTGATAAAATATATTATTTTATTAAAGTAATTATTATAAAATTAAATAAATAAACTTTATAATAATATTATTACAGTAAAGCAAGATATCAACATTATATTATTATTAAATATAACATTATAAAATAAAATTATAAATATTATAGATATTATTAAATAAAATTTATTTAATAATGTTTATAATAAAGTTTATATAATGTTTATAATAATTTTTATAAGGATTATAAAGTTTAACGTAACCGTTTAATGGTTTTTATTGGATTTGGGAGTGTTATAACCCTAATTTGCACCAGACATGTTTACCTGGCATCAGGCCATCTCAAATTCCTTCTTTGCCAAAATATTATTGAACAACTCTTCTTAAAAACCCCTTTTATAAAGGCCCACACACCCTGCTCTATTACTACACGCATGTACATGCTAGCTGACCCAAGATAGCTCGTGTGTAACTACAAAATCACGAAAAAAGGAAAGTTGTTGATGGAAGACACAACTTTGGGTAAGTTAACTAAACCTTTCGGCCATGCATGGTCGGTCATTCGACCAAATACCTAGCTCCTTCTAACCTATAAAAGAAGGGGTAGGGGTCCCATTTAAAAAAGAGAAAAATCATAGTAAAGAAACTATACCCGATTGAGCATTCCCTTTGTCCCAACCTTTGGTCATCTTTGTGCAAAGAGAAGTATAGAGCAAAACAATTGGAAGACATTTCAAGAGGAGCCCAGGATCAAGATCGAGGAGCAGTAGCCGACTTTATCATTGTAAGGTATCATTGTGAAGTTAATAAAATAATTGTTTTTCCTATCCTGCCTTATGAGATTGTCATTATTTGAATACTGATTGTATGATTGATTAAATCTCTAACCCATTAGTTCATAGACCAAATGCATGTTGAGTTCTTTGTTTGTATTTTGTGAATTCAGGTCAGCATTGGGAGGAGAGTTGCAGTCAAATAACGACCAAGCGTGAAAAGGGATCGACATTAGACACGAAAAATAAGGTACGTCAACTTAATCTCTTGAGCCTTCTATTTACATATGAGTGATGGGGGTTTAGGCATGGGATGATGGTAAGAAGTAAGAATCTTTAGGTCATTTCTGCATGCATGATAAAAACCCTTAGTGCTAGTCCGTAGGAGGGATTTCCCACCC
>SNQJ01S0170340.1:33981-54598 GCA_010110895.2 Picea sitchensis
ATTTTAATATTTTTATAGGTTTTGAAATATATTACTTAAAAAATTATAAATTAATAATAAATAAAATTATTATTAAAAAAATAAATAAATAATTAAAAAAATGTATTTAAAAAAAAAAAATTCAATTACAATACATTCATAAGTCATATTCACACTATATTAAAGTAGAACAAGAATATTGTAAGGAAGTTGGATTAGTAGTTAGGTTAATAAGTTGGGGAAAAATGATGTAGCTAATATTTTTAACATTGAATTGGTAAAAAAAAACAATATTGAGTGATAATTCATAAAAATGTAAAATACAACATTAAATTGAATTTTTTTTTTATTGAGTGTTAATTTTTTAATTTTTTTTTTTATTGAGTGATAATTTTTTAAAAGTAAAATGCTCAAATACCTTATAAAAAGAATATTGAGTGATAACCTATAAAAATAATATTGAGTGGTAATCCATAAAAATGTAAAATGCTTAAATACATTGGAAAAAACAATATTAAGTAATAACTTATAAAAATTAAAATAGAACATTGAATTGAAAAACAAAAATAATGTTGAATGAAAATTAAAAAAATATATAAAATATTAAAATACATTGAAAAAAAAAATATTGAGTGATAATCCATAATAATAATAATAATAAAAGAGATAAAATGATAAATTAATATTGAGTGATAATCCATAATAATAATAATAATAAAAGAGATAAAATGATAAATTACTGTATTGAAAGAAATTTAATATAATGTTAAGTTTATGTTGTTTATGTAAATTAATTAATTTTTTTTTTAATATTTAAATAATAAAATTATATTTATATATATTATATATATTTTTTAAAAGTGAAATAAAAGTGTAATTTAATATAATGTTAAGTTTATGTAAATTAATTAATTAATTTTTTTTTAATATTTAAATAATAAAATTATATTTATATATATATTATAATATTTTTTTAAAAGTGAAATAATTGTGTAAAATATTGAAGTACAAAACTATAAATATGGTGTTAAAAGCTAGTTGTTTATGAGTTTATTATGTTATATTTATTTCCCATTATTTTTAATTTTTTAAATATGCATTGATTAGATTCCTGACATAGACCCCCGACCTTCAGGTCGAGATCCACATAGGATTGTTCTCTTTCGAATCTGTAGAATCCCACGAATTCGATCCACAGGTCCTTCACAAAAAATCCACCGGCACAAGAAATGCGCCAGCCGTCAGTCTTCACCTCCACACGGCCACCAGATATGACCACGACCTTTTCCAAAAAGGGATTTTGGGTTTCACTACTTTGGGGGTTTCAACACCAAGATCCCCGGCTCCTTGTCATCAGAAGTGCCGAAAAGCCGAACCCCAAAATGACGAAATGCCGAAATGCCAAGCCCAGAGACGCTTTTTTCGCATTTCGCGACTTTGGGATTTTTAACCCAAAGTGCCCCGACTCCTTGTCCTTGGGATTTCCGAAATGTCAAACCCCAAACCTCCGAAATGTCGAACCCTGAAAGGGCTGGCGAATGACAAGCTCCCCGCTTGGATCCTGTCAACGTGACCCTGTCCCGTGACCTGGTGTTATTCCTCCTAATTCTTTCGGGTTTTCGCATTTTGGGATTTCGTGATTCCAGCTGCAACAGTTCTTGACCCTTCGAACTCCAGGGTCCCAGAATACCGAAATACCTAACCCCAAAATGCGGAAATTCCACTCCAAAGGGAGATCAACGGCTGTGAGCCTCCCCTGATTTGACGACTTACGTTGTTTCGGGATTTTGTGGGTCAAGAGTCCCGAATCTTGCCCTTTGTATCTCCTGGTAGCCGAAATGACGAAATATCTCTGCTGAGAGATCAACGGTCCATGTCCCTCTTGGACCAACGGCTACGTTCCAACTGGATCGACGACCCACATCCTTTCGGGAATTTTCCCGAAACCTTGACCACTTGCCACGTGTCCTCCTTGTGGATGGTCAGGATGCTTTCGGGATTTCGTGAGTCCTCACCTTTGCATATATGAGGGTTAAACCTCGTGCACCTTCTCCTGGATCCGATGGCTATCGGTCCGTGCGCCCAAATCTGACAGCCCAGATCTCTTCCTCCTGCGCGTTCTCCTCCTACTGCCTAGACGTAGATTCAATAGTCCAGATCTCGTCCTCTACCTGATCCAACAGTAGCTATGCTCCCTCCTGAGCTTGCGCTTCTTCCTTTCCCTTCGAAGATTTCCAAAGTTTCAAGGGCCTTGGCCTTTTCTTTTTCTACGAAGCCTGTATCCTTGGCTCCCGCCTGTATTCTAAGGACGTTGTCCCTCTTGAGATTTGTCGATTGTGAAACCTCAAAGGGTTCCTCGACTTCCTGCTCCTCTCGACTATTTATCTATGCACAAAGGCATTGTTCCTCCTGAGCTTCTGAACTTGAGACAAGTTCACTCTGAGCGCACTCCTTGCACTGTTCCTTCTGAGCTTAAGAACTTCAGACAAGTTCTTATTCGCACACTCCTTGTGCTGCTGAGTTTTTCGGATAACTCAATTCGGAGTATTTCTTGCAAAGAAATGTTTCACGCCCTCCTAGCATTCTTTTGCTCGATGCACACCTTGCAGAGCCTCTGCACACAACTGTGCTATCCATCCTGAGCTTATCTGTGGCTCTGACCTCAAAGTGTCTCTATCCCTTTCTCTCCTTGAAGGGATATAAGCGCCCTCTGCAACTTATGCTCAAGCACTCCTAGCTGAGCCGACAGGGTGTTCAGTAACCCTGTAAGTGCCTTTTCCTTGACACTTCCCTTTCCTTAGAACTCAAAATAGAGTTCCCTGGTGCACTCTATCCACTCGCTCAATGCCCTCTTAGCATAGCTCTACAAAACCTTCAGTAGTTTTGTCTTCCTTGAACTCAAAATAGAGTTCCTCCTGTGCACTCTATGCACGCGCTCAATTCCCTCCTGGCAGAGCTTCTATATAACCCTTAGGGACTCTATTTTCTCTGTGCCTTTCTTTGCACAGTGTTCACCTCCAAGCTGTTCAACAACCTTGAGGTTTCCTCCTGATTCTAAGACTTCCTCTGGTGTTCCCTCCTAGCACGTCTTTGTCTGAAATTCCACAGAATTCAGAAGTGCACTCGTTGCACTGGCTTACAGAACCCGCAGTATTCTGTCATGCAACCTCTTGCATGAATCCATAAAGAATCCAAGCCTGAAATCAAAGAACTCAGCAGACAACTACTCTTATCTGTAATCTTCAAATGTAAACAACACATACATCTACAACATATTATCAACACATAGAGACATTCATTCATGAACTCACAACCTCATGGACAACAACATGCAAGAAAAACTGCTCTGTTTGTATTAATTAAGAATGCTTGATTACAATGTGTTTGAGCTCTAACTGTCACTGAGTCTCGGCTCTCCTCTCCTATCTCTACTCTCTCTATGCCTTCTAACTAACTCTTTTTCCTCTCTGTCGAAAACAAAAGAAAGATGTTTTTACAAAAGGGGGCTCCTCGAGCGCTTCCCTCCATCCTCACCAACTCTCATTAATTACAATGAATTACATTGAATGGGCCATCTAATCCGAATCGGAGTTAGATCTCCATGCTATCATCCATTAAAGGCATCATTAACTACAACATGCTTGAAGGCATGGCTTTTTCTCTACTAGCCTTACAATCATTAAATACATTTTTTCAAATTTGAAATTTGAAAGCGAGAGGGTTGCACCTCTCCTCTCCATTGAACATGCACTTGATGTGTTGGATAGATAGTGCTTAGCTGGCTTGGAGTGATGCTCCTACATCATACTCCTCTGCTGCAAAAATCATGATCTCCTGCTCATGATCTTCCCAACACCACTGTTGAAATCCACCTGGATCCCAAATAGTTCTCTGGAGTTGTCCATCTGCTCCATTGCTTTGTTGTTGTTGCTGCTACTGTTGCCCTGCTGCTATGGCATGTTCTCCTCTACTCAACTTCTCCTCACTGGTAATTTTTGTTGATGACCTCAACATCATCCTTCTGATCCCGTCAATATCCTTGTCCAACTTCTTCCATGATGGCTCTCTTTATGCATTCTTCTCTATTGCACTTCTTTCCTGCAAACAGGTAGATCAACTAGATCTCCCATGCCATCTTCCTCTTCTGTGGCCTCAGCTTGCCACCCTGCTGCAAAATTCAGCTCTGCAGTCTTATCCTCCTGACCGACCTGTTGTTCAGTCACCTCCTCTGACAGACTTGCTTCTGCCATTTCTCCTTGTGTTGGTTGAATTCCAGCTTCCTCCAGCTACTCCTCAAACTGGAATTCTCCTTCATCTTCTGCTTCCTGCCTCGACATTACAATCGTCATTAACTCTTCAACTCCCTGGCTGAAATTTCTGAGCGATTCCTCAGAATGCTCCTCTGTTAACATTTGCATGACTGTCTGCTCATGGCAGTCATCTATTGGTCCTGGATTGTTCAACCAATCCTCTAACATTTCCAACTCCATCCCCCATGGAGTGAGCATTTTATTTGTGTGCTCTTCTTCTTCTCCTTGGGCAGCTTCTGACATCTGCTCCATCTCTTTGATAGTCACAGTTGGTCGTCCTTATGTTATTTCTACATTGGCAACACACACACTGGCCTCAACTGGGTTATATGGCAGGAATACCTTTACCCCTCTAATCATCAGAATGTTCTTCTGATTTTCCTTCTGGATGAGGCAAGTTTTTAACTTGTCATCGTCTTCATTCACATGGTCGGAAAAACCACATGAATCTCCACTTCTCAGCACTCTTTGCTGACCTGAACTCACTCCTAAGTCCCTGAGACTTTCAGATAGTCTCACTTCTTTTCCCCTGCCCACTTGGCAATATGGGATTTCTTCTCTTCCTCTGCCCACCTGGTAGTCTATGAGATCAATCAACGATCTCATCTCATTGCCCTCCT
This sequence comes from Picea sitchensis, assembly GCA_010110895.2. NCBI lineage: Eukaryota > Viridiplantae > Streptophyta > Pinopsida > Pinales > Pinaceae > Picea > Picea sitchensis. Next base: position 38,891 of record SNQJ01S0170340.1, read on the forward strand.
AACAATATGAACTTTCAACACTGCCCTCCTGGAAATATATAAGACCTTCACTTGATCCCTTTCTATTGCCCACCTGGAAATTTGAAAGTCCATCTCTGCCCACTTGGCAGTCTATGAGATCTTCTAGTGATCTCTCCTCCTCATCATTGAGATTTCTCCCAACTTCTGTTTCACACATATGAACCATCTCCTCTTCATCTCTGAGGCTTTCCACATACCTCAGCCACCTCCTCAACAACCTTTGTTGTCTTTTGGCCAACAATTCCTTGACTGGCCACTTTGCTTTCCTCCTCAAAGGCCATTCATACACCCAATGTGTCTTTCTGTTCTGCTGCACCTGCAGTGCAAGCTCTTCCATCCTCACTCTTATCTCAGCGAGCTCTAGATCCATCTCTAGATTTCTCTTCTTCTTGCGGTCTTCCCTGTGACCACGCCCATGGCCTTCAGTAGCCATCTTCCTGTTCCTATCTACCCTCCTGACAAACCTGTTGATATCACTCTGCAACCGTGAGTGCTTCCAGCATCTCCTACAGTCCTCCTGATTGTCTATTGACTGTTACGCACCTTGCAACAATCATCACAAAGCTTCAACACTCTATCTTCCTTTTATGTCTCCTTCGCAAATCTACAGACGAAATCAAGCTCTAATACCACACTGACGCAGACCCCCAACCCTCAGGTCGAGATCCGCACAAGATCGTTCTCCTTCAAATCCGCAGAATCCCACAAATTCGATCCACAGGTCCTTCACGAAAACTCCACCAGCACAAGAAATGCACCAGGCATCAGTCTTCAGCTCTGCACGACCACCAGATATCACCACGACCTTTTCCGAAAAAGGACTTCAGGTTTTGTGACTTCAGGGGTTTCAACACCAAGATCCCCAGCTCCTTTTCATCAGAAGTGTTGAAAATACGAACCCCGAAATGTCGAAATGCTGAAATGCCAAGCCCAAAGACACTTTTTTCACATTTCGCGACTTTGGGATTTTTAACCCAAAGTGCCCCGACTCCTTGTTTTCAGGATTTCTGAAATGTCGAACCCCGAACCTCTAAAATGACGAACCCCAAAAGGGCTGGAGAATGACAAGCTCCCCTCTTCGATCCTGTCCATGTGACCCTGTCTCGTGACCCAGTGCTATTCCTCTGAATGCTTTTGGGTTTTCACGTTTTGGGATTTCGTGATTTTGGCTGGAACATTTCTTGACCCTTTGAACTCCTGGGTCCTGAAATGATGAAATACCTAACCCCGAAATGCCGAAATTCCACTCCAAAGGGAGATCAACGGCTATGAACCTCCCTTGATCCAACGGCTTACGTTCTTTCAGGATTTCATGGGTCAAGAGTCTCGACTCTTACCCTTTGTATCTCTCAGTAGCCAAAATGTTGAAATATCTCTACTGAGAGATCAATGGTCCATGTCCCTCTTGGACCAACGGCTACAATCCAACTGGATAGTCAGCCCACATCCTTTCGGGAATTTTCCTAAAACCTTGATCGCTTGCCATGTGTCCTCCTTGTGGATGGTCACGATGCTTTCGGGATTTCATGAGTCCTCACCTTTTCATATACAAGGGTTAAACCTCTTGCACCTTCTCCTAGATCTAGTGGCTATCAGTCCGTGTGCCCAGATCTAATGGCCCAGATCTCTTCCTCCTGCACACTATCCTCATGTTTCCTGGATGTAGATTCAATGGTCCAGATCCCATCCTCTACTTGATCCAATGGTAGCTATGCTCCCTCCTGAGCTTGCACTTCTTCCTTCCCCTTTGAAGATTTCCAAAGTTTCAAGGGCCTCGGCCTTTGCTTTTGCTGCGAAGCCTGTATCCTCGGCTCCCGCCTATATTCTAAGGATGTTGTCCCTCCTGAGATTTGTCGATTGTGAAACCTCAAAGGGTTCCTCGACTTTCTGCTGCTCTTGACTATTGCTCTGTGCGCAAGGGCACTATTCCTCCTGAGCTTCTGAACTTGAGACAAGTTCACTCTGAGTGCACTCCTTGTGCTATTCCTTCTGAGCTTAAGAACTTCAGACAATTTCTTATTCGCACACTCCTTGTGCTGTTGAGTTTTTCGGATAACTCAATTCAGAGTATTTCTTGCAAAGAAATGCTTCATGCCCTCCTAGAGTTCTTCTGCTCAATGCACACCTTGCAGAGCTTCTACACACAACTGTGTTATTCGTCCTGAGCTTATTTGTGTCTCTAATCTCAAAGTGTCTCTGTCCCTTTCTCTCCTTGAAGGGATATAAGCACCCTCTGGCAACTTATGCTCAAGCACTCTTTGTTGAGCCTGCAAGGTGTTCAGTAACCCTGTAAGTGCCTTCTCCTTGACACTTCCCTTTCCTTAGATCTCAAAATAGAGTTCCTTGGTGCACTCTATGCACTCACTCAATGCCCTCTTGGTAGATCTCTACAGAACCTTCAGTAGTTCTGTCATCCTTGAACTCGAAATAGAGTTCCTCCTGTGCACTCTATGCATGTGCTCAATGCCCTCCTGGCAGAGATTCTATAGAACCCTCAATGATTTTGTTTTCTCTATGCCTTTCTCTGCACAGTATTCACCTCCAAGGTGTTCAACAACCTTCAGGCTTCCTCCCGAGTCTAAGACTTCCTCTAGTGCGCCCTCCTAGCACGTCTTTGTCTGAAATTCCATGGAATTCATAAGTGCACTCGTTGCACTGGCTTACAGACCCGTAGTATTTTGTCATGCAACCTCTTGCATGAAGCCACAAAGAACCCAAACCTAAAATCAAATAACTCAGTAGACAACTACTCCTATATGTAATCTGCAAATTTAAACAACACATACATCTACATCATATTATCAACACATAGAGACATTCATTCATGAACTCACAACCTCATGGCCAACAACATGCAGGAAAAACTACTATGTTTGTATTAATCAAGAATGCATGATTACAATGTGTTTGAGCTTTGACTGTCACTGAGTCTCGACTCTCCTCTCCTATCTCTATTCTCTCTATGCCTTCTAACTAACTCTTTTCCTCTCTGTCGAAAACAAAAGAAAGATCTTTTTACAAAAGGGGGCTCCTCGAGCGCTTCCCTCCATCCTCACCAACTCTCATTAATTACAATGAATTACATTGAATGGGCCATCTAATCTGAATCGGAGTTAGATCCCCATGCTATCAGCCATTAAAGGCGTCATTAACTACAACATGCTTGAAGGCATGGATTTGGCTCTACCAGCCTTACAATCATTAAATACATTTTTTCAAATTTGAAATTTGAAAGTGAGAGGGTTGCGCCTCTCCTCTCCATTGAACATGTGCTTGATGTGCTGGATGGCTGTTACTTAGCTGGCTTGGAGTGATGTTCCTACATCAATTCCCTTGCTTAATTATTTGATCAAATTACTTGAATCTAGTGTAGCTACAATATTTAAGAATTAAGAGACCATATAATTCATTGTCTCTGAAAATTTTCAGATTTATGTAATTACAATTCCACAACTCATATTCAAAATCTATTAGAGTAGAAAAATAATATTCACAATCTCTTAGAGTAGAACAATAATATTGTAAGGAAGTTCATAGGATGGCCAAATAGATTGAATATAACCCAATGGGATACTAAAGTACAAAAATGTTAATGAAATGTGCCATTGACTATTCTCATGTAAAAACCTTTTAACATAAGATTAATATATGTAATGAATTCTTAAAAAATGAATATTTTGTAATTATTAGTAATTATTTAATAAACTATTTAAATAATTCTAAAATTAAAATGAATAGAAATCATTAATTTATTTTCTAATGTAATTTTACTATAACAATGTATTACTTTATTAGTGTATATATAACTCAAAAATTTATTAATTAATAATGTATTAATAAATTAAGACATTACATTATAGATTAATGTATTAATGTCATCCATAGTCATGATCATCTATGGACAACAATTTTCAAACATGGTTAACCATTTTCAACCATGCTTAACCATGGTCATGGTCAACCAATTCAACCATAGTGAAGGTCAATGGAAGTTAACCATGGCCATGGTCAACCATAATTAACCATGATCATGGTAATCCAAGGTCAACCACACTTAACCAAGGTCATGGTCAACTAAGTTTAACCATAATTATCCATGGTCATCGTTAAGAAAGGTTATAGTCAACCATAGTCAACCTTTTCTTCCCAAAGTCAACCAAGGTCTACCAAAGTTAGCCATGGTCACCTTCGACCATAAGAAATGATGATCATGGTCAAGCAAGGTTATAGTCAACCATAATAAACCATTTCAACCATAGTCAACCTTTCCTTCCCAAAGTCAACCAAGGTCTACCAAAGTTAACCATGGTCACCGTCGACCATAAGAAACTATGGTCATGATCAGCCATACTCAACCATGGTCATTGTCAATTTACGTATTAATGTATTAATACTTTAATAATGTACTATAATTTAATGTATTCCTACTTATAACTCATCGTCTATAAAGTTCTCGGTGATTTTCTATTAATGTTCTTATAACAAGTATAAATTATTAAATGATTTCCTATCAATGTCCTTAGAACAAGTATAAATCAATTAGATTTTCTATCAATTTCCTTAGAACAAGTATAATTCATCATCTACAAAGTTCAAGATGATTTTCTATGAATGTCTTTAGAACAAGTAAAAATCATCAGTTGTGAAGTTAAAAATGATTTGCTATCAATGGTGTTAGAACAAGTATGATTCTAAGTTGGCTTCTATGTAATACATCACATCAGTTCAAAGTTCCTATCTTTGTGACAAAACTTCCTTTGTAATGTGTCGAGCATAAACCAAACTTGTCATGTGACGAAGATAACTAGACATTTAAATATCACTAACAAAAGCAGATGTTGCAGCATGAAGAACATAATAATTATGTTGCAATGTGACGAACATAGTAGCATCACAATTTGATAAACATAGTAACATCACACAATGTTGAACATAGCACTATCATTGCAATGTGACGATCATAGCCCCGTTGCTGCAATGTGACAATCATAGCCCCGTCGTTGCAATGTGAGGAACATAGTCTTATCATCGAAATGTGACAAACATAGCCTTCTAGTCATAATGTGACGAATATAGCCTTGTCATCGGAATGTGATGAACATAGTGTTGTAGTCGTAATGTGATGCAAATATCATGTCATCATAATGTGACGTAAATATCATGTCTTTCGCAATGTAACACAAATATCCTATCATCACAATGTGACGAACATAGCCTTGTTGTCACAATGTGACGAACATAACTTTGCCATTGCAATGTGACAAACATAACCTTATTACCACACTGTGAAAAACATATCCTTGTCAATATAATGTGACAAACATAGCCTTGTCATCGTAGTGTGACAAACATACACTTTCTATTGTAGTCTGACAAAAATAGATTTGTCATCACTTGTTGTCACAATGTGACGCAAATATCATGTCGTCGCAATGTGACGCAAATATCCTGACAAACTTAGGCTCTTTGTCACAATCTGGTGAACATAGACTTGTGATGACAATGTTATGATATTGTTGTCACATTTTGACAATATTAATACCATGTATTAATACATAGGCCATGTTTGACCTAGGATATTTACTATGTCTATGTATTAATACCTTATTAAGACTATGTATTAATGCTATGCATTAATACTTTAGTAAGGCTATGTTTGACCTATTAATATTACTTTATTAGTGTATTAATACTTTAGTAATGTATTATTAATTTTTTTTAATGTATTGTATGTATTTTTAATGTCTTTTTACTATAATAATGTATTACTTTATTAGTGTATAAATAATTTATCAATTTATTGATTAATAATATATTAATGTATTAATGAATGAAGACATTGCAATATACATTAATGTATTAATGTCATCCATAGTCATGGTCATGTTCATCTATGGACAACAATTGTCAAACATAGTTAACCATTGTCAACCACACTCAAACATGGTCATGGTCAACCAATGTCAACCATAGTAATGGTCAACATAAGTTAACTATGGTCACGGTCAACAATAATTAACCATGATCATGGTAATCCAAGGTAAACAACAATTAACCAAGGTCGTGGTCAACCAAGTTTAACCATAATTATCCATGGTCATAGTCATGCAAGTTTATGGACAACCATAATTAACCATGTCAGCCACAGTCAACATTTCCTTCCCAAAGTCAACCAAAGTCTACCAAAGTTAACCATGGTTAGCGTCATACATAAGAAACCATGGTCATGGTCAACCATACTCAACCATAGTCATTGTCAATTTATGTATTAATGTATTTATACATTAATAATGTATTATTAATGTATTTATACATTAATAATGTATTATTAATGTATTCCTACTTATAACTCATCATCTGCAAAGTTCTAGATGATTTGTTATTATTTTTCTTATAAAAAGTATAAATTATTAAATGATTTTCTATCAATATCCTTAGAACAAGTATAAATCAATTAGATTTACTATCAATTTCCTTAGAAAAAGTATAATTCATCATCTACAAATTTCAAGATGATTTGTTATCAATGTGTTTATAACAACTAAAAATCATCAGTTGTGAAGTTAAAAATTATTTGCTATCAATGTTGTTAGAACAAGTATGATTTTAAGTTGGCTTTTATGTAATACATCACATAAGTTCCAATTTCATATCTTTGTGACAAAGGAAAAAATTCATTACATTTTTCTTTAAAACTTGGCCAAAACTTCCTCTCTAATGTGTCGAACATAAACCAACATTGTCATGTGATGAACATAACTAGACATTGCAATCTCACCAACACAACAATTGTTGCAACATAACGAACATAATAATGTTGCAATGTGAAAAACATAGTAGCATCACAATTTGACAAACATAGTAATGTCACAATGTCTCAAACATATACCTATCATTGCAATGTGAAAATCATAGCCCCGTCGTTGCAATGTGACAAACATAGCCTTATCGTTAAAATGTGACAAACATATCATTTTTGTCGCAATGTGACGAACATGGCCTTGTCGTCGAAATGTGATTAACGTATCTTTGTAGTCACAATGTGATGCAAATATCTTGTCATCGCAATTTGACGCAAATATCTTGTCATCACAATATGACGCAAATATCTTGTCGTCACAATGTGACAAACATAACCATATTGTCACAATGTGACAAACATAACCATATTGTCACAATGTGATGAACATAGTTTTGTCGTTGCAATGTGAAAAACATAGCCTTGTCATCGCAATGTGACGAATATAGCGTTGTCGTCCCATTGTCACAAACATATCCTTGTCGTCGCAGTGTGACAGACATAGCCTTGTCATTGTAGTGTGACAAAAATAACCTTGTCGTCACCTGTCATCGCAATGTGATGCAAATATCTTGTCGTTGCAATGTGATGCAAATATCCTAACAAACTTATCCTTTTCGTCACAATGTGACCCAAATATCCTAATGAATTTAGCCTCTTCATCGCAATGTGACAAACATAGCCTCATGATGACAAGGCTATGACCTTGTCATCACATTTCGGCAGTATTAATACCATATTAATACATAGGCTATGTTCGATCTGTGTTATTCATTAAGTCTTTGTATTAATACTTTAATAACACTATGTTCGACCTATTAATGTATTATTAATGTATTACTTTATTAGTGTATTAATACTTTAGTAATGTATTATTAATTCGTTTAATGTATTAAATGTATTTTTATTGTATCTTTACTATAATAATGTATTATCTCATTAGGGTATAAATAATTTAGCAATTTATTGATTAACAATGTATTAAAATGTATTAATAAATTAATACATTGGTGTATACATTAATGTATTAATGTGATCCATAGTCATGGTCTTGTTCATCTATGGACAACAATTGTCAAACATGGTTAACTATTCTCAACCACACTCAACCATGGTCATTGTCAACCTAAGTCAACCATAATAAAGGACAACAGAAGTTAACCATGGTCATGGTCAACCATAATTAACCATGCTCGTGGAAATTCAAGGTCAACCACAATTAACCAAGTTCATGGTCAACCAAGGTTAACCATAATTATCCATGGTCATGGTCAAGCAAGGTTATGGTCAACTATAATAATTAGGTCAACCACGATCAACCTTTCCTTCCCAAAGTCAACCAACGTCTACCAAAGTTAACCATGGTCATCGTCAACCATAAGAAACCATGGTCATGATCAACCATACTCAACCATGGTCATTGTCAATTTAAGTATTAATGTATTAATACTTTAATAATGTATTATTAATATATTCCTACTTTAATAATGTATTATCAATGTATTCCTACTTTAATAGTGTATTTATTAAGGTATTAATACTTTAATAATGTATTATTAACATATTAATAATTTAATAATGTTTTATTGTATTCATACCTTAATATCTTTATATTAATGTTTTAATATTAATATTAATATTAAATTTTTAGTGTATTAATAATATTAATAATGTATTTATTAATGCATTATTTCTTTAATATTGTATTATTTATGTATTAATTTATTACTGTATTAATATTTTTTATTTTTATTTTGTAAATAAAAGTTTGTTTTACTTTAAAAAGTTTTCAAAATAATATACACATCAAAACTTGTCACCTGTCCTGCTATACAAATGGAAACCAGTCCTGGTGGCACTCCATCAAATGTATGTTTGAGTTTGATACCAAGTAAATTTTCCACACTTCTTAACAGTCTATCTGCAACCATGGTTATTCTAAACTAGAAAACCAAATAACAGAAAAAGAATTTAAACTTTAGGCGAACCTGAATTTCCATCATCCTCGGTTGGTCGTAGAGCAAACATGAAGGGATGGCAGCAAGTTGGGCACCTGCTCTTGGTTGGCTCACTTGACAGGGCTTCGAAAAAAACATCTAGGTGTCGAGAAAGGGTCAATTGATGATGAATCTTCTCCTTTGCATCCCATCGCATATCAAATATTAATTGTAGATGCTCCTGAGAGAGGCACCATGTTCTGGGTGAAGCCAAAACAAAATTTTCCTGTGGTGGATAGTCACCTGTAAGCTGAGCTACGTCTTCCTATCGAAATTCAATGGGAATTTATTCCTCAATAGGGCATCCACCCATGTTCGTTTCCAAGGCGTCTTCTTGTTTAATTTCAGTGTAAAGTTCTTCCTCAATGGGGCAACCACCCAAGTTTGTTTCCAAGTCATCTACCAGGGGAGGATGACCAGAAGTAAGGGGTGGTTCCAATATTTATGAAGTAAATAAGAGAAGGGAGTCCAGGGGTTCCATAGGAGGGTCCTGTGGGATTTCTTCCTCCATAATCACCATGGGCTGGTCATCCTCCACCCAATTTTGGGCGGAGCTTGGTGAAAAATTTAGAGGAGGGCCAATATGGTGGTCTTGAGCTACAAGGGGAAGAATTGGTTCGACCGGAGGTTCGGGATGACGATGGCGAGCAACAAAAATATAATAGATTGGTCATATATTGGGTTTCCCCCTTTCTCTATGCATCAAGAAGGTTGGGGAAGAGAAATCATATTGGAGGAGGAGAGGACACACAGAGGATGAAGAATTTGAGTGGGAGAGAGACCCTTGAGACTGAATACAAATGATAACTAGAAAAGTGGATCAAATTTCGGTGCTTGCCTTCATGCTTGCCACTTCCTTGATATGTAAATGCTCCATTAAAACTGAGTTGACGATAGGTACGAGAATCGTACTAGGCTTGGCATGATTCAACTCATGCTCTCAGGGTGTGATTAATTCAAGTTTCCCACACAGGCGCACCAACGTCCCCTTTTGGATGGAGGGGGGGATGGCGGTTGGGGATATTAACTATCGAATGTGCATGATCGCCTGCTATCACCCCATCTGGGGGGAAGTCTCTGAGTGAAAGATCCTTATAGTGGATTAGCAAAGGTGGAGCAAGGGATTGATGGGCTTTGATCATGATATTCTCTACTTGGGTTGAGACACCCTCATTAATAAATTTTTCAACAACTTTGTTTGCCTCTCTTATCACATGAGAAGGAATAAGGGTGAGAGAGGGACAAAGGAGAGAGAAAAGTTTTTCCAGGGGGTAGATCAGGCGCCAAATTGGGGATAATTTAGCTGGATCAGAGCCATTGATGAGCTTGGTGACAATCTCGATGACTACTTGAGAATCCCCTTCAAATATTAGATGGTTCAAATTTAGGCTAGTGGCAAGTTGGATCCCTCAGATGAGGCCCCAAATATCTGCATAATTGTTGGTATCATGACCTAGGTTCCCTGCTAAGATGTACCTGATTTTCCCAGTGTTGTTTCAAAGGAAAAATCCAGGGTCCAGGGTTGCCTTTCGAGGTGCCATAAAAATTATTTTAACAAAGGATATAGGGGGGAAGTTCCAACAAGTGAGGTTGGGTGATAGGGATGGGGAGAAAAGAGGATTTTTGGGTGAGGCGCAAGGTAGGTTGAGGCTCCAATTTGAGAGGATAAGATATTCTTGGGGATTTCCAGTGAGGTCTCCAGGTGTCCAGTGTTGGGCTCTTATCATTTCCTTTACATTTTTGTAGATTTGAGACCAAATGTAGGATGGGGGGGGGGGGCATTTGGAATGGAAGATGCATATGTTTCTCTCTTTCCATATTTTCCAAACAATGAAGCCTGGTAATAACTACCAAATCATGTTTAGGATTGGATTGGTGAAGGCTCCATTTCCCCAATTCTCAATGGTTTTTATAATACTATCTCTGGCTGTGTTGGTTTTCCTCATTATTTGAGAAGCGTGATCCCAGATATCCTCACTGATAGAGAATTTATTGAGTAAATGCTTCGTTGATTCTTCTTTTTGGTAAAAAAGATGGAATATATAAGGTCCTATAAATCCACGCTTCTCTAGATTGTCCCAAGTGAGGACTCAATTTTGAACCATAAGCCATAAGAAAGTGGAAACCTTTGTCCAAAGTTTTGACTTCCATATAGTTTTCCATATAGTGTCAGTAGGTAGAGTATGGAAGTTCTCTTGAAGGATGTAGGATTATCTAATTGTGAAAGATCCCAAGGGGGAGTGGCCTCATCAGAGAATATCTGATCCATTTCTGATGTGAATTTTCCTTTGTGCAACAGTGTTGAGCCAAGGTTGTATGTTACAGTCTTCAGGAATGTGCAGGTCATGGGGGAGTGTTTTCCAAGTTCTCCAAGGGGGTTGAAAAGTGTCATTCAACCAAAGGTTGACAACTTCATGATCACCTATATGTGGCCAATTTTGATTGAGGGGGCGCATGCTATCCATAGAGTATAAAGGAGGACGCTATTGCCAATAATTTGTCCAAAATAACTCATTTTTTCCATCTTGGATTTCCTAGAAAGCGTGCTCCTGTATGAGAGGACGATTGCACCATGCGACATTCGAGATGTTAGAACCTTGGATATAGTCATTAAACGTAATAAGATATGTCTTATTGGTGTGCATAGCGTATTTTTTCTTCCATATTTTATCCCATAGTTCTATTGGGTACTTGATCCAATGCCACTAGAGTTTATCCCCCGTAATGTTGTTTAATTTACCTATGTCCCTGAGGCCGAGTCCTCCCTTGGATTTTGGTTTACAGACTTTCTCCCAGCTGACCATCGCCCATTTATTTCTAGGATCATTCCCATTCCAAAGGAAGTTTCTTTGTAGGTTTCAGATGGTTTTGATGACTGAATGTGGGGTGGTCAGAACTGAGAAAAGATAGGTAGGGATAGATTGAAGAACCGACTTTATGAGGACTAGTCTTGCACTAATGTTTAGGGATATAAAGGTCTAGTTTCCTAAGCTATTTTAGAGGGAAGACAATAAGGCATCCCAAGAGATGTTACGAGCTGCATCTTAGGAAAGGGGGATGCCAAGTTAGTTGGATCGAAGGGAGCTTCTTTGAATGCCCAGGAGTTGAGATATGTGATGTTGGACCATAGGGGTAGTATTGAAGAAGAAAATATGGGACTTACTCAAATTGAAGGTGGTACCAGAGGCTTCATGGAAATCATTGAGGATGGTATGGAGTTTGTTATATTTTTTTGCAGTAGGAGAGTTCATTAGTAGGGTATCATCCAAAAATTGGTTGTGAGAGGCAGCAGGATGCAATCCATGAAGACAGATCCCTTTGATTGATTCGTCCTCTATTGAGGCTTTGATATAACACCCCAAGCCTTCTGCCATAATGACAAAGAGAAATGGGGACAAAGGTTCCCCTTGATGAATACCTCAAGAAGGAGAGAAAGGATGCGAGGGTACTCCATTGACCAGTAGAGAGAAGAAGGCAGAGGAAGTAAGTTTCAAAATCCAATTGATCCATTTTTGGTTGAAACCAAATGTAGCCAGAAGGGATCGCATATAATTCTAACCGAGACAATCAAAAGACTTAGAGAGATATAATTTAATGAGCATACATAGAGTGCGTTTAGTCTTGAGCGAGTGTAATACTTCATGGGCTAAGATAACACTATCCAAGATTCGGTGCCCCTCTACATAACCAGACTTCTCTTTGGAGATGGTGAAGGGAAGGATGGGTTTGAGACGGAGGGCAATGATTTTAGTGATGATTTTGTAGATGACATTGCACGGGGTGATGGGTTGGAATTTCTTAGGATGAATGACTCATTCTTCCTTTGGGATGAGAGTAAGGAAGGTGGCATTAATAGCTGAGAGGACTTTCCCAAAGGTTCTAGATTCCTCCACAAATTTCCAGACTTCTTCTCTTATCAAAGGCCAACAAAAGTCGAAGAAATCAGTTGTGAAGCTAGCTGGTCCTAGTGCCTTTCCTTGGGGCATCTCCTTGATAACCTGATCCACGTCCTCTTGCATGATCGGTCTATTCAGAACCTGGTTTTGTTCTAGTGTGATAAGCGTAGGAGTATGCTAAGTTATGATTGAGATAGATGGGGTTTTGTCTATTGGTGGCTTCGATAGAAGTTATTTATAGTAGCAGAGTAGCTCAACTTGTATTCCTTAATGATCCATGATTGTGTTTCCATGTTCATCTTCCAGTGTTGTGATGCGGTTGATGTGGTTCTTATGCATCATGGAACGGTGGAAAAATTTTGTGTTTATTTCCCCTTCCTTAAGCCAATGCACTCTGGATTTTTTTTCCAGAGTATTTCCTCCTGCTGTTTTTCCTTAAGTATTTCTTCTTCCTGACATTTCTCATCTGAGTGACCTTGCAAAATGATCTCTTGTTGGAGTTATTCCAAGAATTACTCTAGGAATTTTTTTTCCTCGAAGATGTTCCCAAATACATTTTTATTTTAGTCCCTAAGATGTTGTTTGAAAATTTTCAACCTTTGTTGGAATATATACATTCGTGAACCCTAAGAGATATTTTCATTTGCCCACCAAGATTTGGATAACTCTGAGAAGTCAGGATGGGTTAGCCATAATTTTTTGAATTGAAAAGGCTTGTATTTGGGGGTGGTAATTGTGTTGATCGAGAGTTGAACCAGCCAGTGATCTGATCCTAATTTTGGGAGGATAGTCGCTTCTAGGGAGAGTCCTTCGAACATTAGGGTTTCTAAAACTAGAAAACGGTCCAGTCTATAAGCAACATTCTATGCTCCATATTTCTTGTTGGACCAAGTGAAGGTGCCATTCCTTGTTTCTATGTCAATTAGATGGAGATAATCTATCAGGTTTCGAATCTTACTGCTATCCTGATCCAGCCTGCGAATTCCCCCTCTTTTTTCTTTAAGTGTGAGGATGATGTTGACATCTCCTTCAATGATCCATCATTGATGTCCTATTATATCAACTAAAGAGGAGAATCTTTGTAGAAAAAGGTCCTTTTCCAGGTGATTTTGGGGTCCATAAAGATTGGAAATGATTCCCCCTTTGTTGGATCCTATTGCCTAATAGTGTGTTGAGATTGTATATGGTGTGGAGAAATGTTGTTCGATAATTACTGTGGATGGGTTCCAAAGTATTTATAACTCACATGTTTCACCTCTGGAGTCATTGAAGATAAATCGGTTGTGCCGCCAAAAAAGTTTATAGACTTCATCTGCTACATCTCCTACACATTTTATTTCTTGTAGTAGAAGGATGTCTAGATTCTCTACGATTACATTGTTTCGAAGAGTCCTCTGCTTGGATATTCCATTTAGGCCTCTTACATTCCAAGTGATGATCTTCATCATGAGGATTTTGGTGGGGTTGAGAAGAAACCCTCGGTCAAATGTTGGACCTGTCCCAAGTTAATCACAAAGTGACCTACCTATTTGAGAAATTGTTGTGTTATTTTGCATCCCCTTCTCCTATTTTATTTGGGTGTTTGTCTTGGGTTTGATCCTGAATATGAGATTATCCCCAGTCTGGAGGTTGCATTGGTGGTGGACTCTATAAAATCTTTGTGGACTTTCCTTAACTACTCAACAAAGATAGATTACATATCCTTTTTTTTAAATCATCCTCAAGTTTCTCCAAATCTACGTCATCGAGGTTGTGCTCCTCCATCTACATGACTGAGTCCCCCTAAAATTTTGGTTTTCTTCCTACTAACCCCTGAGTTGTGGTGTAAGGAGTGACAATTTTCTTTAGCACTAGTTAAGAAGATTGCTTGGCTTTACTCTTGTTACTACTTAAATGGCCTCGAATATGGGGATTTTCCACCTCTTCTACATCTGGTAAGTAACATTAGAGAATAAAATGAATTATTGGTTGGTATATTCTTGTCAAAAACCTAATTAGGTTTATTTGAAGTTTGTTTTCTGCGATGTGTGACTTGCGTGAATCCATCCTTCAATTTTTCTTCTTGTATCGTTCATGCTGGGGCATTAAGGGGACACTCTCTGAAGAGATTTCCATTCTCATGACATTTGCGACAGTGGAAAGGTATGTGTTCATAGTCGATAGTCTGGGTCCAATCTTTGTCCTGATACTCCAAGGTAACAGAGCCTAGAAAAGCATTTGAGATGTTCATGTAAATACATATTCTTGCATAGGAGTTGTATCTCCTTTGCTTGGTTGCCTCTAAGTATTTTACATACCGATCGAGGTTATTTCCTATGCCCATTAAGATTTCTTCAGGACAGAACTCTCGGGGAAAGGAGTAGAGGCAGATCCAGATCGACACAAATGAGAAGTCCTATTTTTCGGGGTTGAATTGATCTGTCCAGAATTAGAGATAGAGTCCAACAAAATTGTAAAAGTATGATCCATTTTCAAATACTCGATCTTTGTCCTCTAGGTTGTAGAATATGATCATAAAGAAGCCTTTGGAGTTGAGCTGGAGATCATATTCTCCCTTAGAGTTCCACCAAGTTTTGATCTAGTGCGCTAGATTTATTTCCAAGGGCCATAACCCTAGAAAATTTTTGATTGGGGCATGTTCTTTCATGAATTTCATGTTGTAGTGTCCCCAAGGCCGAGCCTCATTACAGATCATGATATATGCAATGAATTGTAAATGTGCTCTATACGCTGGTGAGCCAAGTTTTGTATAAAGATGGAAGGCTTATGTGTTTATTAGGCCAGGAAGCCTAAGTGTTTGAGGGCCAGGAGCCTGCTGTTGTACTTGTATGTATGCAGAATAATCAATAAAATATAAACACCGCCAAGTGCAGACCGACCACGATGAATGAGTGAAGGGGGACTGAGTGTCCACAGAGTGGGAAAGGAACTAGGGGCTGGAAGGTGGGAAAGGGGCTGAGTGTTGAGCCTAGGGGCTTAGGCCTAGAATAATATT
>SNQJ01S0170341.1:0-20617 GCA_010110895.2 Picea sitchensis
AAAACTATTGATTATCTCTCATATATTGTGCATGGTGTATTGTGGTGTATTGGTGTAACTCTTATACTATTGTTCATTGCTCATTGGATATAATTGAATGGTTTATGTATAAGTTGAAAAAGGTTTTTAAATTGTACTTGATACTGATTCACCCCCCTCTCAGTATCAACATCTGCATCCAATGGTAATCTTGAAGTACCATTTCCAAATATGAGTTTCTTGAAAGAAGAAACAAAAACATCAAGGACTTCATAAAAGTGGTACATTTCCTTCTACTTCCATAAAGTAGGGTACCATGTGTGAACATGGTATAGCTTGCAATTAACCTTTTTTTCTAAATGTAAACCTTCAAATATATGACATTTTGCGATTGAAAATATTAAGCATGCAGACATAAAGAACTTCTTGTTTTTTCTAAAATTTGAAAACTGGAATGATATTTCAGAAGAGATGATTTTCGACCAGTTGAAAATCACTTTTTCTTGGAAAGAAAAATACAAAATATAAAGAGTCGGACTAGGAAATGCAGCAGTTGACTCTTTCCCAAGAACCCTAGCTAGAAGCCATGACATTTCTTGATATGGTTTTCTCAATTGAATTAGTTGTATAGTCAATAAATCCTCAGGCATTGTCACCGGGTCTTCCAGATATTACGACAAGAGGTCCCTACCTATGTTTCTATTCTTCAGAAATTATTTATCTTCGTCAACTTTGAAAGTCATTGGTGTCTTATATAGCTTCAAAATATTTTTTAAAGTAGATGGCCCAAGGGAAATTTGGTATTGTCCCTACAATTGAATGATTATTTGATTCTTTTTCATACTTATATGTGCATTGTTGAGCCTCCTTTATGTCACATCCAATTTCCTTATCTTGTCCCATATCCTGACCATTTTTTCCTAATACATATGCACTCTCTGCCTATTTTCCTCAACAGACATGTCCTTTAACAATTATTGTGTACATATGAGGTAACTTGTGTTTAATCATGATTTATTAATGATTTGGATTGAATATTTGATGTTTTAAGCTCTCTAGTTACTTTGAATGATCTAAGAAGACCTTATGAAAACAACCCCTATTCATCTGGTACCTATTTCGTCGTTCATCTAGTACTCAGCTCGTCTGGTACCAATGTTGTGCTCGTCCGGTACCAACTTCAACAACCGTCTAGTACCATATATAGTTCGAAATTTTGGAAAGCTTCTAGAGGAAAATAGGGACATGGGTTTTGTCCATAGCGGCGTCTACGTGGGGACTTTTGAGGCAGAATTGACCTAGATCACACGTGTGGACCTGCATCTCAAGGGGAATGATTCTGCAAAAATTAGCAAAAATCTCAAACTGCCAAATTGCACCTCGTTTTCCATGCATATGGCATCAGATCTAGAAATTCTACGATATGGGTTTTGTCTATAATGTGGAAAAATGAGTAAATCATGGGCACTTTTCCAAAATTCAAATTGGTTTTGAAGATATGGATGGATTTCTAACTCGAATCTGGCCAAATTGATGAAAAACCCAGATTTTGGGGATTTATCCTAAAATTGTAAAAATTGTTTTATGAGTTTGGGGATTCGGTTTCATCCATTCCTCCATGGATTTTATGTATAAATAAGACCTCATGGGTCTGAGGAGAGAGAGAGGAATTGTTATGCTGTAAGATTGGTTCTTGAAGAAGAGGAATTGTTATGTTGTAAGATTGGTTCTTGAAGGGAAGGAATTGTTATGTTGTAGGTTTGATTTTTGAAGATTGTTGATTGTACACCNGGGTCTGAGGAGAGAGAGAGGAATTGTTATGCTGTAAGATTGGTTCTTGAAGAAGAGGAATTGTTATGTTGTAAGATTGGTTCTTGAAGGGAAGGAATTGTTATGTTGTAGGTTTGATTTTTGAAGATTGTTGATTGTACACCTACTTCTCAAGTAATGATATAAGTTGCAATTCATGGATTTCATGTGTATGTTCAAATCTTCTTCTCTGTAAATATTTCTTAAGCTTCCTTGTTGGTACGGAAAGTGCCCACCGACCCAATCAAGGTAAGCTCATTGTATTTTATTTGTAAATATAATTCTAGATTTTTGTGTGTGTGAATAGAATGATTGTGTACTTAATCATAGCATTTAACTTCAGTCCTATTATGTTTCAGTGATACATTTGATGACGTTGAGTGAGTAAGAATATTGTGTACAGTATGAGTGAAATGATTCTTGATTGATTGACTGTTATTTTTGTGTGTTTCATTTGCTAGATTAGATATTCTAATTATTGATGTTGTCTTGCAAGAATTAGTCTCAAGTGGAGCCTCTATCTCTCACCCTACACGACCCTGTAATGGAGTGCTCCCTTCCACTTAGAATTTCCTTCTAAAATTAATTAAGTCACATCTTGTGAATATAGGTATAACTAAGACCTCTATCTCTCACGCTACATGTGCCTAAAATGGAGTGTCTTCCCTCACCTGTGATTTCCTCTAGCATTGATTGATGTTTTCCTTTGAGCATATGCAGAGTGTTAGTTGTTATTATTCTAGATGTTATAGGAACAGAGTCAAAGTTCATATTTTTCTTCATGAACCTACAATGAACAGACTAGTCACCTGAGCAAGAGTTTGAATCATATTTTTTATGAGATTTTCTTTCCATCTTTTGAATTGTGTGAAGAGTGTTATTTTTAAAAGTGTGTGTTGGTTTCTAAATGGTTTTGTTATATAGACTATACTCATCAGACATAGTTAAACCACTTGTTGTCGGCACATATAGTGTAACAACTTTGTTGATTACATTTCACGGTCAATAATTTATGTTTGGTAATATATTATACATATAATTGCACCATGAAATGAGATATGTAGCGTCGAAAACTTTTGGGACACACCCTGCCTTAGAAATCCTTGATATCCAAATATAATTAATATGAATTTCTTGAGGAGACAATGTAGAATTGTACTTATAATCTCTTGACCAATGATATTTTGGGTCTTCCCGCATCAATGTATTCAAAGCATCTCCACAAAAAATTTCTTACCTTTTGTCCATCGTGCTTAGAGAGTTGGCGAGTTGTGTACAATCTTTCTAAACATTAATATCAAAGAAATTATTTTTACACAATAGAACTTGAAGATCTTCTTTTGAAAGAATGATCGAGGGGAAATTAATTTGAATTTATTAAGGATGGTCTCTAGAAAATCGCCATTAAATGTGACCTTTGATACTTAACCACTTTTTACTTTCCGTAATATTTAGAATTTAATGTTACTTGGGGAACATGACAAAAGATCAGCATTCATCGTGGAGTGACAGAGAAATATAAAGAGATTATGATATAAGTCCAAATCGTGTGGACCCGCGGTAGAAATTATTGAAAATGACTAAGTACCCCAAAGAAAACTGACGGATGGAAAGAAAAAGGTTTCAAAAGACTTACAAGATCTTTTCTTTTGCAATTGAAAGTTAAAATGGCTAAGTGTTAGAGTATTGAGAGCCTAACAAGCATGGGTAAGGATTTTCCCTCTTTTCTTCCAGTTTAGATTCAACAATTTTAAGAGTGTTGTCTACAACTGTTGTTGTTTTCTATTGAGAGGGTAAGGAATTGAAGGTGTTAACAATCAAATCTCTTTGTTGTGGAAGGGAACAAATGTCAAAAAAACAAGACATTTGACATGGTATTCTTCGTGTCTTCTAAGACATTACAGTCCATTGAGTATATGAATGGATTGTTGGTAGTCTTGGTTGGTTGGGAAGTACTTGAGGCAGCTTTGGTTTGATAGGAGATGTTTTGTTTATGCATAGTAACAAGAGGAGTAATATTTATGGGAGCAGGATAAGATTTAGAAGGAAGAGAGGCATTTGACATAGGCCCTTTATTTTGTAGGTTGTAATATTTTGTAACAGTATTAGTAGCCTAAGTGTCTCTTAGGGATACTTTCTTTACTTTTTCATCATTAAAATATAAATACCAATCCCACAAAGAATAGATCGGATTCCTTAGTGTTATCCCCTTCCTCAATGGCTTCTTTAGTGGCTACTTCTTGGGTTTCGTCATCAACAACAAATTTTTGTTCCAAAAGTTGGTTGATAACCAGAGTCATATAATTTATACACCGAGGTCAAGTTCTCTCAGATTTATTGGTTTGATGATACGAACAAATATTATCCATACCCAACTCATCGAGGTTGAGGTTGAGGTTAAGCTTTGAAGCCTCATGCGGCTTGGGATGATTATTTGGATTATTGTGAAAGGGTCGGAAAGGCTTATGATGAGATGACCCATAATCAACATTCCTTTTCAGGTCTACCACTTCGTTAGATAAAATAATTTATCATTTTGAGCACGCTATCCAAGTCAATCGGTTCTTTATCAGGTGGTTTTGTTAATAGTAGGGGCTTCTTACTGGTTGCTTTATTATCTTCCATCCCCGAATTATTGCTCAAAGAGAGAATTTCCTTTTCAACATTATTTTCCTCTTCAAAATTTTTGCTAAAGTTGGCTTGCCAACTCTTTTGACAAACATGGTTATGGAGGGATGTAAGGAAGAAGTGTAGTATTCTATAGTCAATGCTTCAACATGCACAACATCATAAAAAAACTTGTTGAGGATAGTTGTGAAACGTTGGTTGAAGTCTTTTATCTTCTCCATATTTTCCATTTTAATAGTGATTAATTCTCTAAGAAGGGTTGCATGGGTCTTTTCTTCTCCAAACTCGTTAAGGAAAGATTTCTCAAACGCATCCCAACTTCCTAGGGACCTAGTCAAAATATTTAAAATACCACATGGATGTGTTATTCTCGAAGGTATAGGGGAACCACCTGTAGAATACATCTTCATGCTCGAAATTCATAAGATGAATTGCTATGTAGAATTTATTTATATGGTCTTTGGGAGAACATGACTTGTCTGGGTAAAATCTAGGAAAAATCATCTCTCGATGTCTCAGAAAATCATGCATGAATCCTGGTGAGTTCAAATCCCCTTGAAACATCCATGTAAGAATGTGGTTCTGATTACCATCAATATTGGGGTTTCCTTTGGTATCCTCTTCATATTCATGACCAAATTCAAAATCGGAGGTGGAGGGCGTGGATCCTTAAGGAGTAGGAGGTATTTGGTCTAAGGGTTTTGGTATCTCCCGCAAGGCGAAATCAACTAAATCCTTGTTGGAGTCAACAATTATGTTGGACTGGGTAAAGGGTTGGTGAGTGGCTCGTGTTCTGGGTAGTGTGGATGCTACAAGAGAAAGACCAATTTTCTTAGCAATGGAATCGGTTATTTGTCATGTTTCATCAACTTCGATGTGGGAAACAACGTACAAGGTTTCAGGTAAATGTTCAGGACTTCCAATAACTCAACCTTCAATGGAAAGGGAAGCATATTCGTAAGGAATATTTAACTCAGGATTATCTCCTATCATAGGAAATAAATGAGTCTTAGTCTCAAGGTGTGTATTATCATAAGTTTGGCCACATGAAGATTGAATAGTTATGATAGCCATGCAATGTCGGCCCTCCTAACATCAAAAGTTTTTGATGAGGGTGAAATGTCCTTCAACATCCAAAGGCACTACCCGGTATGAGGTCCCAATTAGACTTCACATCATTTGGAATAGGAGTCCCATCCAAATTCTAGTCTGGATATCATTACTAGTATGAGGGTTGAATGAATGGTTGAGGGAATGAGGGAATGCAATGTATGCATATGTAAACTATGCTAGATGAAAAAAATAAATCTACTTTATGTTATCGTATCTATGAGTTGAAAATATAATGAATGAACATATAAGAATGCCTCCAATCCTCGCATATGATCCTTTATTTAGATAGTTGTTAAAAGGACAAGGATTGTTAACACATACATAAACAAATATATGCAAAGAAATGTATATTGCATTAACTCATTTATTCCCACCTATTAATCATCTTAGAACATCAATAAAAGAGAAGAGAAAATATTGTATAAAGGACATACATTCATACAAGAAAAGTATATTCATGAATAATGTAATCTTACAACATTTCACAATAACTGGACATTTGTTGGAAGTAGTTCATAGCCAATAGTTATCAGGAAACATTTTTCTTCTCTCTATCAAATTCGCCCTGGGGATTCTCACTATTACTTTTAGAAGAAAAAAATAGTTCTCTCAAAAATTACAGAGTTGGAGATCCTTTTCAAAATGGGTACCCTTTCGTCTATATAGCTCATTTTGATAACTTCTTCTTGGGACTTCTTAAATTCCCAAGTAACAGTTACAAAACTCTTCATATTCCCTATTTATGTTTCTTTCTATTTTCCAAAAACAAAATACAATATGAAATTATCAAATAAGAATTTGTGTTAATATTATCCTTTATATATATATCTAATATAGGCATCACATGCTTCGTGATATCTTGAAATAGAAATTATCCTGCAGTACATCAGATACTCTAAGGGAACTTCGTGGGCTGATGAGTTTTGGGAGATGGTCTTCATGTATCTCTTCAAGTTGGCCACGAAAGATTGAATTATATTTTGAGGTATGGATAGTTTTGCTACTTGATTAGGATAAATGTGTTGGTTACTCCGACTGGGATTCCAACAACCATTTCTCTATCTTGCATCTTCTCCTCTAATTTTGCGTGAACCTGCTCATCTGATTTTGGTTGGCCTAGCTCTCCAATTCGGGGTAGATGAAATTTTATAGTCAGGATAATGGATGCCTTGTGGAGTTTAGCACATATCCCAAGTCAATTCTTCAACTCCTTCTTTAACATTTCCCCTACTTGCTGATATTTATCAAGAGAAACGTAATTTAGCTCACCTTCCCAATCGATCATTCGTGGTAAGACTTTCAGGGAATTCAGATTGTCTTCTAACCATTGCTTTATCTCATTTAGACCTACTCGGATTCCAATAAATTCCATGTTCTTGGTCTGGGATTTGTCTAGTTGTGCCATGATCTAGGAGGATTTCTTATGGAAACTTTATATTCCAGCATACATCTCTTTAGCCAAGTTGTGGAGTTACTTTCTTACTGCTTCAACACATATTCATAATTCTTGTACGTTGGTTCGATCACCTTTGTAATAATGCACTACTTTCTCCAAGGTACTTATGTGAAAGCTACTACGATTCTTATGTGAAAGCTACTCTGAATGAAGTAATCGACAGGGGATCATCTGTAATATTCTCCACTACAACTTTCTTTGTTGTAATTGAGAGTGGGGCCACTCCAGCAATAGGTAACCTTCTTATTTTCTATTGTATGATTTTTCCTGACTCTTTGTCGAATATAAAAGAGTTCAGGTTGGCTACCTTTCAAGATTTTGATGGTGTTTATGCCCCCATCCCCAAGTCTCCCAATGGTAAATGTCCTTCAGTCAGGGGGGTATCTGAGGATGATCTTTGGATATTAGTGTCCATAGGATCTAAGTTTTGTTCATCTTCTTGTTTTCTCTTCATCTCTTCTTCCTCTCTTCTCTTTTGGGTTTCTTATTCTACCGAGGCTTCTAATTGTTTCTTTCTTTGTTTTGTCTCATATGCAACTACTCTTCTTCTCATTTCTTTTGTTCTTCTTCTTATTTATTCTTTCACTCTTCTATTTCTTCTGTTGTTGTTGGTGTTGCTACTTCGTCTTCTTTTTTCTTTTGTTCGGCCTCAGCCTTTGATTTGTTTTCTACCTCTAACCTCTTCTTCCTTTCCTCCTCTGTAACTCTAGCTCTCTATTCATATTGTATTTTTCCTCTGTGTTGGGAGTTGCGTCTCCTTCTAAAAACTACTTCACCATATGTTTTATCTCTTTAGTGGATCTCTTCTTCCTCCTAGGTTTTAGATTCATAACTCCACCTGTACTTGTAGTTTTGACAATGTGCACTGACAATTTTCCAGGGATCATGCCTACATAACCTCTCCTCACTGAAGCGAAAAGAGGCTAAGTTGTCAACTTCAGCCTGGGCCTCCTTCAAATCCTTGAAAGAATAGGCACTAACCCAGAGTGACAGAGGTGGCCATATCATTTTCTTGTCCCTCTTCAAAGCGACACCTACTCCATGCATCACGTTTTGGTAAGTTATCTCTTGTAAAACCATCTTGTCGGGAACACATATAGGAAGCATGGGAAGGTATTTGAAGGACCCATAGACTCTAATATATGTTCCATATTCAAGTATATATCAATCTCCTACTCTCTCTATGATGGTGTGGGATTTTCAGGCATGCAAGCTGTAGGTGCAAAAAATAGTAGTTGTAATAAGGGAATAAGGATCTGGTCACAAATTCATTGATACTCGGAACAAAATTTATGTTCCCATAGAATTTTGTAGTAAACATGGATAGGAGAGTCTCTTGACTTCCAAGCCCAACACATCTCCAGGTATGCATGAATCAAGCACATTGTTTCCAACATATACAAAGACATATGAAAGTTGGGGTATTTTCCAAGGGTCATGTGTTTTGTGGCTGAGATTGCTTATATCAATGTTGAGGATAAAATATCAACTCAATTGAATGGCAATATGGAAGTGGTGATGTAATGGATGAGAAGCACCCATGATACTTTTAATTTTTGTGCATCTATCTCTCCGTAGACTCTGCATATCATGGCCATCACGTACTGATATGGTAAACTGAGTAAATTTGTAGGGTAGTCATCAGAGGATCTGGTCTTGAACTTTTTTCCTTGCAACCACCAACTTTTCATGAGGTCCCTAGGATTGTGAGGGAATTCCTTCACTAGTTCATCATACAATTTCAACTCTCCCTCGACCAATTGATAGAAAGCAACAATCATCAAAGGTTGGAAAGAAGTAACAGGTTTTCCATGTGCATTGACTATCTGTCTATTGTCAATTTGAACATGCTTAATAATCCAAGAGATGGCTTCGGTGCAAGGAAAAACTACCGCATGAGTTGCTACCCTGTACAACTTGGATTTTTTGATAGCTTTGTATACCTCCAGGCCGAGGTCCTTCTTTGGTAACTGGGAGAAATTCTAGTTATTGAACATTTGATAAACCTCTCCCCATTTGAAAGATGTGTCTTTGTCAATGATATATTGTGTATCATTATTAATAGGCCTAGGGGTGTCGATATCAGCATCTTCCTCTTCTATGTTGGATGAGACTTTAACAATAGGGGCCTTCTCAGCTTTGTCAGCCTTCCTCCTATAGGCAGACATGATAGAACCTGCACAAAACAAATTTTATCATAGCAAAATGATTTTTCATATAGCTCATATAACATTAAGTGATAAATATAAAAAATGCTCAGAAATCCCCTTATTACAAAAAACTTTTAGATCTGTAGATATGTGGGAGGAGCATCATTATTATCAGGGCACAGAGGATGAGAATAGTTTGTAGCTTTATAACTAAATCATTGGTTCTTATTTGAAGGGAAAGAGGCTAAAACTCATGTGGTTATCGATGAAGGGGGGTGTCTGGTTCATAATCACTACCCGTGAGTAAACTTGAGAGCTAATAATACACTCATGCGTTACTGACCGAGATAATACCGAACTGAGAGTTGAGTTCCCTGGAAGTGACCCACAAACCATTTCAGATAGACATGGAAATGACTTTGTTTACCATATTGCCCATAGTGTGTATCAAATGTTCTCTTTGCAGAAGTGGGTGTGATCCAAAATATTTTGATCAGGGGTCGAATGTTAAGTGGAGTTTGTCAACCAATGAGAACTACAACTAAGGAAATGTGAAAGTGTACAAAGGGAAAGAAACCCATACAAGGGAGTCACATCGGTACCCTAGGTTCTCAACATCGTGAGAAGAATGGCTTGGCATGGAGAAGAACAAGGAGAAAGACAATTTCCCCCTTTTCATTTTAAAACCAAAACTTACGTGATCTTATTGGGGAAAATGAGCGTTAAAAAATGCTTTTGTCGGGAAACACTTTAATTGTTCTTGTTTTTCCTACCTACGAGTGATTACTAAACCTGACGGGATATCTGCATAAACATAATTGGGTTATGGTGCATATCTTTGATCTTGTGAGTTACGACTAAACAAAGTTCTCCAAGTGGGTGCTAGCTCGAGTGTGGAGGTGCTCCTGCCAATTCCAAATTTTTATGAAGAATAGCGTAAAAATGGCATTGAAATGGAAGGGTTTGGGATCCAAAGGGTATAAATTGGCATGAAATTTAAACAGGTTCGTACACAACATATGTCATTTAAATTGTACATTTGTGGGACTAGAAATGCATTGAAGTGAAAATCCATTTCCTGTCAGTATATCAACGAGGGAAACTGATTTACTCATCATTGTATTAGTGAGCTATTTGAATCTCTAGCTATCGTATCGATGAGGCAAAGATTTTTTGAAGCTTGGGCATGTAAGCCTGATGAGAAGAGTTGGAGTCGTCGGTGTATTGGTGGTCAATGACAATCTTTCGTTTATATGAAAGGGAGAGAATTTGCTTATGTATCGGTGATGTGAATGGATTTGAGACTTTGTTGTGCCGACGGGAAACATAAATCTTCCATCGATGAATTGGCAGAAGATAGAAATATTCTGCTAATGTACCGACGAAAGAAGAGAATGTCACGCAGATGTGTCAGCCAGATGAAAGGATTTCCAAAAGATGAAAAAATCAAAATTTGTCTAAGGTGGGGAGAAATCTCGAAAGACTTTGAAGAGATAAGGTGTCGATCCAAGATGTGAAAGGCTTGTCGATATACTCTATGTCAGTGAGAAAATTAAATTCCCTACTAGTGTATTGACGAGAAAATGAATTACACGTCGATACGTTATGTGTCGATGAAAATCAAAATCCTTTGCCGACACGCAGTGTATCGAAAAGCAATCATGATCTTCATTTTCTCAAATGATCATGTCTAGTGAAAAAGGAAAAGAAGCTTAATTGTTAGGAATTGATAAGCAAAAGGTTCAAAACAAATTAGTCATAAAAAGTTAAGAAGGGGGGTCCAATTTCTTCTCTTAAAGTAATGGTTTTAGAAGTAGAGAGAAAAAATTATGGAAAGGTGTTGTTGTTGACACAACACTTTCTTTAATTCAAATAGGAAGATGAAAAAACTCTTGCCACAAAAGAAAGGCATCAAATTCCTTTTGATCAGAGGAAGGAAACTCTTTTGGATCCACAATGGCATTGCCTTTGGGGAGGACCATGAGCCACTGAATTTTCTAATCAAGGATTTTTCTGTGAGTTTTAGACCCATCTGACAAGTGGCTACAAACATGGGAATTTCAAGAACTTCTTGGAGCTTCTTCACAAATTGTGTGGGAGGAGCTCTTGCCTTTTGATCGATTGAAGCGATGAGGGAGAAAAACGCCTCTATCTCAAAGAAGGAAGGGGGAAGGTTTCTCCCTCCAATAGACTCAACCATGGTCGAGGACAAGGATGGCGGCTAGGTACGATTTCAAAGGAGGAATAAGGTTTCATGAGGAATCCTTCTATGCACTCAACATGTTACAGAAACATAAATTAATAAATATCAAACCTCATTACTAACTATTATATTAAAAATTATTTCATAAATGTAATTATATATATATATATATATTTTATAAACTTTTACTTTCATAGATAAGAAAAACTAAAATACAATATATGTATTATATTGTTCGTTCTCTCACAATAGAACTTTCTATGTTTTTAATTGGTAATTTTTTTATTAATTTTTATTTTTCATAAATAACCAAAACTAAAATATAACCCCTTGGTTTACTAGTTCAATCGTTAAGGTGTGGGTTTCATTTGCTAGGTGACCTAAGTTCAATATCCTTACGGTGAGTTTAGTGGGGAGGAGACGCCCAAAAATCCAACTATATTAAGTGTTGGTATGATCAAGCCAAGTTATATATATAATTTTCAACAATTAAATATAATAATATTAAAAAATATATAATAATAATTAGAAAAACATAATATCTTTTATGTTTGAAAATTTTAAAATAATATTATTTAATAAATAAATTAATTAAAATAAAAAATTTAAAATAAATAAAAATCTAAAACGTATCAACGTAATATGTTTTACATAATTGTCAATATAATTTGTTTTTACAACATATCAATGTAATATACCTTTTACATAATTGATAATATAATTATATATATATATATATATATATATAACATATTTTTTACATTATTGTTTTTAATATTTAACTAATGAAAATATATATTTATATATAATGTTATGTATAAATTGAGTGGAATGACTAAAAATATGTGTTTCTTCTTTGTAGGTTATATGTTCAAATCTAGAAAGATAAGGTATACACATTTCTCTATACTTTAAGAGCTATATTATGGGAGTCTCATACACCAATTTGGTGTATGACTTGACCATGACCTTAAAAATAAATTATTATTATTATTATTATTACTTAATATATGATGATCGTGTATGAGAGAGAGTGATAGCAATGTCTATGAGAATCACAAATCTTTTACATTGTTATCCATTATCTAATTTCATATTACATCATTTATTAATAAATATATAGCATTTAGAATGTTTAAATTATCAATATCATAAAATTATTAAAAAAAAATGAAAACATTTCCATCATAATGATTAAATCACAATAATTTCATATTGCCATATAATTCCATGTGACACTAATCATTAATGCATACATATCATATTTCATGTTTCCATTCACTTCCACATTACCTCAACCATAATCACACCAACCATGTTTCCATGCATAACATATTTTTTCTTGTTACCATTCACTTCCACACTACATCAACTATTAATATAAATGTTTTAGAATGTTCAAATTGACAATATTATGAAGTTATTGGAGAAAATAAAACCTGATCACCATCATAATTATGATAATTTCAAGTAGCCGTCCACTTCCAAGTCACATTAGCCATAAATAGATGAATAGCATATAGAATGTTAAAATTGAAAACATATTTATGAATAATAACATATAGAATGTTCAAATTGAAAACATTAGCAAACTATTGGAGAAAATAGAGCCTTCCGAGTCTCATGATTAGCGTGCAACAATTAGAACTGAAATCACTAGAGATAGCAATATAATCTTGTATGGGCTTCTCCATGGTGTGTTATAATGTGGATGATTAATATTTGTTTGAGCCCAAGTGTAATTGTTAATTTGTCGGTGCTTATATTCTCTTCTTTGTTACTATTATATATTTTCTTTGCATTTCATTTTCGGTTATGGTTTGATTAGTCCACCTCTCCCTGGTCCAAACACTTTGGAGATTACTCTTTCTTTTTATGTAGATTTGACGGTTACTTCTGTGAAGATTTGTTTGCTTAAGTATACCATTTAGTTAGTGCAAAATCTTAATTTTATAAAAAAAAAATCTTATTTTTATAAACTTTTATTGTTTATGTTGTCTTGGTTGCATTGATGAATGGTGTTTATTGGTGTATGTGATTGAGTGAAAGTAAAGAGGTTTAAATTTTTTTACTCACCAATTTCAGTGTGGGAAACAACGTACAAGGTTTCGGGTAAATGTTTAGGACTTCCAATAACTCAACCTTCAATGGAAAAGGAAGCATCTTCGTAAGGAATATTTAACTCGAGATTATCTTCTATTGTAGGAAATAAATGAATCTTACTCTCAAGATGTGTATTATCATAAGTTTAGCCACATGAAGATCAAATAGTTATGATAGCCATGCAATGTCGGCCCTCCTAACATCAAAATGTGTTGATGCGGGTGGAATTACCTTCAACATACAGGGGCACTACCCAGTATGAGGTCTCAATTAGACTTCACATCGTTTGGAATAGGAGTCCCATCCAAATTCTAGTCTGGATATCATTACTAGCATGAGGGTCGAATGAATGGTTCAAGGAATGAGGGAATGCAATGTATGCATATGTAAACTATGTTAAATGAAAAAAATAAATCTATTATATCTTATCCTAGCTGGGAGTTGCAAATCTAATGAATGAACATATAAGAATGCCTTCAATCCTCGCATATGATCCTTTATTCAGATAGTTGTTAAAAGGACAAGGATTGTTAACACATACATAAACAAATATATGCAAAGAAATGTCTATTACATTAACTCATTTCTTCCCACCTATTAATCATCTTAGAACATCAATAAAAGAGAAGAGCAAATATTGTATAAAGGACATACATTCATACAAGAAAAGTATATTCATGAATAATGTAATCTTACAACATTTCACAATAACATTTCACAATAACTGGATATTTGTTGGAAGTAGTTCATAGCCAATAGTTATCAGGAAACATTGCCTTTCTCTCTGTCAAAGTGGCCCTAGGGATTCTCACTATTAGTTTTATAAGAAGAAAAAAATAGTTCTCTCAAAAATTACAGAGTCAGAGATCCTTTTCAAAATGGGTACTCTTTGGTTTATATAGCTCAGTTTGATAACTTCTTCTTGGGACTTCCTGAATTTCCAAGTGACAGCTACAAAACTCTTCATATTCCCTATTTTCATTTCTTTCTATTTTCCAAAAACAAAATACAATATGAAATTATCAAATTCAAATTTGTGTTAATATTATCCTTTATATTTATCTCTAATATAGGCATCCCATGCTTCATGATATCTTGAAATATAAATTATCATGTAGTACATCAGAGACTCTAAGAGAACTTCGTGGGCTGATGAGTTTTGGTAGATGGTCGTCATGTATCTCTTCAGGTTGGCCACGAAAGCTTGAATCATATTTTGAAGTCTGGTTAGTTTTACGAGATGATCATCATCAAGGAATTGGTTACTCTAAGTGGGTTTCTGGCAACCATTTCTCTAGTCTGCATGTTCTCCTCTAATATTACACTTCTTCCTCCAAGGCACTTATTCTTTCTTTATACTCCTTTATTTCTTGCATCATTTTCTTTAATTTTTGCTCTGATGCTTATGTGAAAGCTACTCAGAATGAAGTAATCGTTAGGGGATCATATGTAATATTCTCCACTACAACTTTCTTTGTTGTAACCAAGAGTATTCTCACTCCAGCAATGGGTAACCTTCTTATTTTCTATTGTATGATTTTTCCTAACTCTTTGTCGAATATAAAATAGTTCATGTTGGCTGCCTTTCATGATTTTAATGGTGTGTATTCCCCCATCCCCAATTCTCCCAATGGTAAATGTCCTCCAGTCAGTGGGGTATATGAGGATCGTCTTAGGATATTAGTGTCCATAGGATCTGGGCTTTGTTCATCTTCTTGTTTTCTCTTCATCTCTTCTTCTTCTCTTCTCTTTTGGGATTCTTATTCTGTCGAGGCTTCTAATTATTTATTTCTTTGTTTTGCCTCAGCTGCAACTAGCTCTTCTTATGTTCTTCTTCTTCGTTCTTCTTTCACTCTTTTGTTGCTTCTGTTGTTGTTGTTCTTTCTACTTCGTCTTCTTTTTTTCTTTTGTTCGGCCTCAGCCTTCGATTTGTTTTCTACCTCTAACATATTCTTCCTTTCCTCCTCTATAACTCTATAACTCTAGCTCTCTATTCATCTTGTATTTTTCCTCCGTGTTGGGATTTTCCTCTCCTTCTAAAAACTAATTCATCATATGTTTTTTCTCTTTGGTGGATCTCTTCTTCGTCCTAGGTTTTAGATTCATAACTCCACATGTACTTGTAGTTTTGGCAGTGTGCACTGACGATTTTCCAGGGGTCATGCATACATAACCTCTTCTCACTAAAATGAAAAGAGGCTAAGGTGTCAACTTAAGCCTAGGCCTCCTTGACATCCTTGAAAGAATAAGCACCAACCGAGAGTGGTAGAGGTGGCTATATCATTTTCTTGTCCCTCTTCAAATTGACACCTACTTCATGCATCACGTTTTGGTAGGCTATCTCTTGTAAAACCATCCTGTCGGGAACAAATTTAGGAAGCATAGGAGGGGATTTGGTGGCCCCATAGACTCTAATATATGTTCCATATTCAAGTATATACCAGTCTCACACTCTCCCTATGATGGTGTGGGATTTGTCTGACATGCAAGGTGCAGGTGCACAAAATAGCAGTTGCAATAAGGGAATAAGGAATTGGTCACAAATTCGTTGATACTCAAAACAAAATTTATGTTCCCATATAATTTTGTAGTAAACATGGATAGGAGGGTTGCTTGACTTCCAATCCCAACCCATCTCCAGGTATGTATGAACCGAGCACATTATGTCCAACAGATACAAAGACATATTAAAGATGGGATATTTTCCAGGGGGCATGTGTTTTGTGGTTGACATTGCTTGTGCCAGCATTGAACATAAAATATCAACTCAATTGAATGACGATCTAGAAGTGGTGATGTAATGGATGAGAAGCACCCATTATACTTTTATTTTTCTGCATCTAGATCTCCATAGACTCTGCATATCATGGCCACTAGTACTGATATGGCAGCCTGAGTAAATTTGTAGGGAATTCATCCGAGGATCTGGTCTTGAACTTTTTTCCTAACAACCACCAACTTTTCATGAGGTCCCTGGGCTTGTGAGGGAATTACTTCACTAGTTCATCATACAATGTTAACTCTCCCTTGACCAATTGATAGAAAGAAACAATCATCAAAGGTCGAAAAGAAGCAACAAGTTTTCCATGTGCATTGATTATCTGTCTATTGTCAATTTGAACATGCTTAATAATCCAAGAGATAGCTTCAGTGCAAGGAAAAACTATTGCATGAATTGCTACCCTGTGCAACTTGAATTTTCTGATAGCTTTAAATACCTTGAGGTCGAGGTCCTTCTCTGGTAGCTGGGAGAAAGTCTAGTTATTGAACATTTGATAGACCTCTCCCCATTTGAAAGACGCGTATTTGTAAATGATACATTGTCTATCATTATTAATAGGCATATGGGTGTCAATATCAACATCCTCCTCTTCTATGTTGGGCGAGACCTTAACAGTAGGGGTATTCTCAACTTTCTCGGCCTTCCTCCTACAGGTAGACACTATAGAACCTGAACAAACAAAAAAATTATCATAGCAAAAGGATTTTTCATATATCTCATATAAAATTAAGTGATAAATATAAAAAATGCTTAGAAATCCCCTTATTACAAAAAAACTTTTAGATATTTAGATATGTGGGAGGAGCATCATTATTATTGAGGCATCGAGAATGAGAAGAGTTTATAGCTTTATAACTAAATCATTGGTTCTTATTTGAAGGGAAAGAGGCTAAAACATGTGTGGTTATAGATGAAGGGGGGTGTCTATTTTATAATCACTACCTGTGAGTAAACCCGAGAGCTAATAATACACTCATGCGTTACCGGCCAAGAGAATACCGAACTGAGAGTTGAGTTCCCTTGAAGTGACCCACAAACCATTTGAGATAGACATGGAAATGAATGTGTTTACCATATCTCCCATAGTGTGTATCAAATGTTCTCTTTCTAGAAGTGGGTGTGATCCAAAATATTTTGATCAGGGGTCGAATTTTAAGTGGAGTTTGTCAACCAATGAGAACTACAACTAAAGAAATGCGAAAGTGTACAAAGGGAAAGAAATCCATACAAGGGAGTCGCATTGGTACCCTAGGTTCTCAACATCGTGATAAGAATGGCTTGGCATGGAGAAGAACGAGGAGCAAGACAGTTTCCCCCTTTTCATTTTAAAACCAAAACTTGTGTGATCTTATCGAGGAAAATGAGCGTTACATAATGCTTTTGTCAGGAAACACTTTAATTGTGCTTGTTTTTCCTACGAGTGATTAGTCACCATAATAAACCTGACGAGATATCTGCATAATCATAATGGGGTTATGATGCATACCTTTGATCTTGTGAGTTACGACTAAACAAAGTTCTCCAAGTGGGTGTTAGCTCGAGTGTGAAGGTGCTCCTGTCAATGCCAAATTTTGATGAAGAATGGTGTAAAAATGGCGTTGAAATGGAAGGGTTTGGGGTCAAAAGGGTAGAAATTAGCATGAAAATTAAACAGGATTGTATATAACCTATGTCATTTAAATTGTACGTTTGTGGGACCCTCCAATGCGTTGACATGAAAATCCCTTTTCCTGCCGGTATATCAGCGAGGGAAAGTGATTTACTTGCCATTGTATTAGTGAGCTATTTGAATCTCTAGTTGTTGTATAGATGAGGAAAAGATATTTTGAAGCTTGGGCATGTAAGCCTTATGAAAATAGTTGGAGTCATCAGTGTATTGGTGGACAATGAAAATATTTCATTGATATGAAAGGGAGAGAATTTGCTTGTGTATCGATGACGTGAATGGATTTGAGACATTGGTGTGTCGACGAGAAACATAAATCTTCCATCAATGTATTGGTGGAAGATGAAAATCTTCCGCTAATATACCGACGAAAGAAGAGGATGTCACGCAGATGTGTCAGCCAGACATAGATGATTTTAGGGGCTAAATTTTGCAAATGGGCTAATTTTCCATGGTTTTTCCAAAAAATATATTCGCTAATTTCCATTTTTTCTAAAAACAATTATCCCAAATTCCATAGAATAAAATTATTTCACTTTAAAATCACCAAACCTTTATAGAAAGTTTATAAAATCCTTAGAAATTTGAATATTTTTACAAAACTATCGCCAAACATTTTATATTTTGCATATTAATGTAACACCATGTTTCCCGTAGTTGTAAATATAACTATATTGGCCAAGGAACTATGGCAAACTCAAAGGTGTGAATGTTTGATTTGATGGACCTTTGTATGAAAGGCCGATGAATGTAAATTATGTTATTTTAATAGAAAATGGATACATGTTACATGATTGCTGGAAAGGGGATGTGCTAAGAGAGACCATGAATGCTATGAAAGATATGGTGGAGGGGACCATGAATGGTTGCGTTAACCTCCACCAAACCAATTGTTAAGAACCAAACATCAATATAGCATGGAAAAACCTCAGGAAAAGTACTCAACGCCTTGAAACATAGATAATTTCAGATAATAAGCCTCTTCGAGAGGGCAACCTCCTTTTACCCCACTTAAATGTTCAAGTACAAGATGATTCAAAATGAAAATGTCTCCCTGGTATATATAGGAGACTAGGAGGTATAATTACAATTAATGGCCTAAAGCCGACATAAATAAAATAACATTACTAATCTAATATGCCCCAATTAAGGGTTAATGAGCAAGCCGACATAAATAAAATAACATTACTAATATAATATGCCCCAATTACGGGTTAATGAGACAATATTAGGGCTTAACATGCCCCTCCCCTTGAGACAAGTGTTGTCCGCAACGCTTGAGTAAATCTGGATGCTTCTGTATAAAAGACTCATCTTCCCAAGTGGAATCTTCAGCCGGTAGTTTCCTCCATTTAATGAGATACTCACGAAATGGATATATTCCTCGGTTAGTCTTGGAATTAGAATTGATGGATTTAGGATTCAATATGATTCTTCCTTCCTCGTCAAGTTATAGAAATATATTTTGAGCGGGATCTTGTCACCTAACCTTTTTTAAGCATGAAACATGGAAAATTGGGTATTCTCGTGAGAAGATGGGGAGGCAACTCTAATTTGTGCCATGAAGTACCAATCTTTTGCAATACCTTATAAGGGCCATAGTACTTTGGTGATAATTTATTATCCTTCTTGGCTTGTGTGAGGGACATCTGTTTGTATGGTTGTAGTCTTAAAATATGCAATCCTCTACTTCAAAACTTCTTTCACTATGATGTTGTCTGCTTGTTGTTTCATGTGATTTTGTACCATGGTGGTTGTCCTTTAAGATTTGGAGGACTTATTGTTGATTCTCGATGTGATCTTCCCAACTGCTTGAACCTTAGATTTTTTTCTTTAAGAAAAGAAGTAGCGGAAGGAGGGGTGAGTATCCATAAAGTGCCATAAATGGTGTCATTTTGTTGCCGATATGAAAAGGAAGTGTTATACCACCATTATGGGGTAACCATTTGAACCATTGTGTTTGTTGCTCGATTAAAGCTTAGCAGGTATCCTTCGGAGATTTATTCACTATCTCAGTTTGTCCATCAGATTAGGGATGATAGGATGAGCTATGAGCCAATTAGTACCCAATAGGATGAGCTATGAGCCAATTGAGTACCCAAACAAGAAAATAATTATGTCCAAAAATGTCCAGTGAAGATGGGATCTCTGTCACTTACAATAATCTTTGGGTTGCCATGTAGCTTTTGAACTGTCTCCATGAATGTGGTGGAAATTGTACTAGCTTTGAAGGGATGAGACAGTGCACAAAAGTGTGTGTACTTGGTCAATCTATCAACATTCACCATGATGTCACTCTTTCCTTCAGACTTTGGTAGCCCTGTGATGAAATCCATGGAAACCTCCTCCCAGCGCTGACTTGGGATGGATAATGGTTGTAAAAGACCTGGTGTCTTAATTGTTTCCACCTTATTTTGTTGGCAAACCAAACATTTTTCCACAAACCTTTGAACATCGGTTTTAAGGACATCCCAAAAAAAATCCTTCTTGACTCTGTGGTAGGTTTTCAAAAATTCTGAGTTCCCTCCTACTAGAGAGGTGTGCAATTCCAATAGTACCTTTTGTTTGATTTGGGAGTTCTTACATAAATATAAGCGATATTTGTACCATAGTGAATCATTTTCCATGTAAATGTATCTGATGCACTGGAATCTTGTTGCAACCTTTGAATGAGAGTCCACACTTTTTCGTCATTCTTCCATTCATCCCTTGCTTCTATTATCCAATC
>SNQJ01S0170342.1:2994-16417 GCA_010110895.2 Picea sitchensis
ATGGAGAGTTGAGGAATACCTCTTTTATGATTGGAGTCACCACCTCACCCTGTTCATCTGCTGTAGCTAAAAAAATAATGTCAAGAGCATGGAAGTTAGATTCAGCCATTAATTTAGCAAGGCCTTGACCTTTGATTAGTTTCGTAGGCTTAATCTCTATGTCATATTCTAAAATGACAGCAATCCATTTCCCTCTTCTTCCATCCGGATTGTCCTGGGTCAAGATGTCTTTTACTACCGCATTCAGAACATATGCTATGGTGTGGGAATGGATAATGTAGACCCTAAAGTCTTTTATGGCTTTCACCAAAGCAAAAGCTTGTTTCTCCATTATCTTGTAATTCAGAGCAGCGTCTCTCAACGCTTTACTAAAGAAATCTATGGGTTGTTCATACCCTTTGTTGTTCTTTTGTAGTAATACAACTACTATAGTATGTTCGGCAGTGAAAGAAAAAAGATAGAAATCTTTGGTAAAATCAGGACTGATTAAGACATGGGCCTCTGTGAGTGCTCGTTTGACTTGTTCGAAAGACTGTCTGGACTCAGCGTCCCATTTTATTTTTACATCCTTTTTTAGCATATTTGTAATGTTTCTAAGGAGCTATGCCAGATTGGGAATGAATCTTCATAGAAAGTTTATTCTCCCGATAAAAGACTGTAATTCTTTAAGGTTTCTTGGGTGTTCTAATTTTTGTATGGCCTCGATTCTGCTGGGGTCAATTTTGATTCCATCCTTGGATATGATGTGTCCTAGCAGTTTGCCTTCCTCCAGCCCGAAAAAGATTTTCTTAGGATTTAAAGAAATCCCAAACCTTCTACATTTCTTGAAAACTCATCTGAGGTGTCGCAGGTGTTCGTCATCGGATCGGGAAAACACAGTTACATCATCCAAATAGACGACAATAAACTTACCCGATTCTTCCACGAAGGCGATATCCATCTCTCTCTGGAATGTGGCTCCTGCGTTCATCAACCCAAAAGGCATTTTCACATACATGAAAGTTCCCCATGGTGTGGTGAAAGCGGTTTTATCTTGGTCATCTGGGTGGATGAGGACCTGATTGTAACCCGATAAACCGTCCAACAAAGATATTTGACTGGATCCGACTACTCGTTGAAGGATATTGTCCATTTTTGGCAAGGGGTAATTATCCTTCAGGGAGACCTTATTCAGATTTCGGAAGTCTATGCAAAGTCTGATTTCTCTAGATTTCTTACGTGTAGGGACCATATTAGAGACCCATTTGGAAAAACGCAACGCGACTATGATTTTGGCATTATACATTTTCTTGGTTTCCTTCTCTATCAGAGGGAGAAACTTGGGATTTATCCTCCTAAGTTTTTGTCTGAACGGTTTTTGGTCTTTCTTTATTGGAATCCTGTGTTGTATGATGCTGGTATCATATGCTTTCAAATCCTCATAGCCCCAGGCAAAGAAATCCAAATATTCTTTGAACAGCTCAATGTATTTGAGTTTTTGCTCAGGGGGTAATGATTTAGACAATTTAACTGTCCTGGGTTTTTCTTCGGTCCCGATATTACAATCTTCTACCTCTTGTCCATGTGCTTCAATTTTGGGTTTTTGGGCTACATCGTTAAAATCAAACAAGTATTCTAAAGGAACTAGGCCCCTAGGCAAGACATTACTTTTCAAATGCAACATATCATCCTCCATCTCATCATCGCCTAATTCTCCTGAATCTACGCTATTTACACTATCAATTTCAAAATCAGATCTATTTACATTTTCATCCTCATTCTCTAAATCTATATTTGTACATTCAAAATCATTTTTACACTACAAAAAGTCTTCGATTTGATCATCATTACCAAACACTTGCTAGTACCTGATATTGTCGGGATTGGTTGGCCTGCATTTCACCTCCACAGTGTATGGGCGAGTCGAGCAGAAAGGAATCTTACATGTGGTTGCTGACGTAGCCAATCCATCCGCCAGAATGTTTTGTCCCCTTGGCATTACCTGCAATTCAACTTCATTGAAACATCTAAGGGCATCGAGAACATCATTCCTATAAGCTCTAATACGCGGGTGTTTCGCAGTGTATTCACCTTTGATTTGCTTGATTATCAACTCAGAGTCACATCTTACCATAATCTGTTTAGCACCAACTCTTTTCAAAAGCTTCAGACCGAGCATCAAGGCTTCATACTCAGCAATATTTTTAGTGCATTGGAAATTTAACTTGTAAGAATGGTTTTCTGAATACCTATTTCTGTGATTATGCAGCCAGAATCCTGCTCCAGCTCCTTCTTTGCTTACTGCTCCGTCAAAATCCATGCTCCAGAAATATGCCTGTAGCTCTTCAGTTATCACGGTTTTCATCCTTGCCACCTCAATGGTTTCTTTTCCTTCATCCTAACTAGAGGTATCTTCTGCCAGCTGAGTATCTTGTTCTCCCGTGTCACCATCATTGTACAAAATAAAAGAATCCAAGTCGGAATGCGCAGAGTAAAGGGGATAGTTGTGTGGTTTTTCTTGGCTACTGACCATGTACTTCATCAATGTTTCTCTGTATATCCTTCTTTGTTGCCCGAAAACTGGGATAGTGGCATAAGACATGTCTAGCTATAGGGTACCTCTCAGCTTAGCCCCCCAAGACCGGGATAGCAACATTCCATACTTCGGAGGGATTTCTGCAACTACCACATCCATTAGCATGCTCTTTGCAGGAATCTAAACCAAGGTGATGCATAGGTCCTTGATCAAACCAATACATCTAACTTTATTGGAGTTGAATGAGTGTAAATCCTTGTAAGGTCTAGTGACCTCCAGTCCCAGTTTCTCCATTACTGCTTTAGGCATCAGATTGTGGGAAGCACCCAAATCCAGCATAGCGTTATGCAAGATCAGGTCATGTATGTTTAGATTGATGTAAAAAGGAGCGACATCACCAGTATCATCTCGACCATCTACTTTACGTCCGAACAGAAGTTCTGGTTGATCATCAGTAAGGTTCACAATGTTTGAATGATTTTTTGATTCAATGGTTAAGGCCTTCGTGCCTATGCCAGGTTCAATGGTCAGTGCTTTAATAACCTGTGAACGATAAACGTCTTTGTTCATCAACTCTAAAAGTGGGATGGGAATTTTTATTTTGGCTAATTCCCCCTCAAGGCTAAAGGGTGTAGGAGCTCTGCCCTGGCTCATCAATTCAGGTTTTTCCACCACACTCTTCTGGCCTGAAGTACTTGGTGGATTAGTAGGTGAAACCTTGGGCTGTGATGATCTTTTAAGAATAGTAAGGTTTTTCTTCGCGGGAACTTCAACAATGCTCTTTTCAGGCATCTTCTTGGCAGATGGCTCAGAGGTCTTCTTGGTTTTGATCACCTTCTTCGTTTCAATCGTCTTTTTTGGGGAACTCCCTTCTGTCTTTTTACTCCGCAAGTTATAATGCCGGTGTACCTCCAAAATGGCATTTTCGAATGCCTGTTGTTCTGCATCTTCGGCTTATTCAGTTACCTTTGTTTGATTCAGAAGAAAAAGTTCTTTCTCTTCTTGGGTAAGGAAAATAGCTTCATTATCATGAATGCCCATGATATTTATGTGGGTATCCTCCAATTCTTCAATCACATCCTCCCCTTCATCAACATAATTTTCTTGCAGGGGAGGTCTGATCTGTTGATACGGACCACTCTGCTCTCTTTGATCCCTAGGATCTCTCTGTCTGATTTGAGGAGGGTTTCTCCTGAAGTTAGGATTTCGAACCTGAGGAGAAGGTGGGTTGTCTCTTGGAGGATTTCTGTTTGACACAGTAAGTATTTCCATCATTCTTTCCATTGCCCTGGCCAAAGAATCCAATTTGGAATCTGAGGTTGACATGGAGGGTTCTTCTTTAATTGTGACTCTCCTCTCTGACCTCTGACGTGCCCTTTTTGCCAACAAATTGGCTTCCACACTTATTGCACTTTTACGCATATCTTCTAGGTTGGTAGAATTTCTTTCCCTTAATTGGTATGACATGTCAGCGTCAAAACCATCAGGGAATTTTATCAATGCCAAAACCTATGGAGGTTTGATTTCAGTTGGGATTACGTTGTACAGGTTATTGAAATGAGTGCAGTAATCTTGTACTGTCTCACCTTGATTTCTTTTAATACTTTCGTATTCTGACAATATTTGGCGAGGTTTTGTCTTTACCTCCCATCTGTCTAAAAAACTCCTTTGGAATGCGGTAAGGTCAAGGAAGGAGGTGGCGCGTAAACCTTTGTACAATTTTTTAGCGTCCCCTGTCAAACTTTGGGCAAACAGTCTCATTTGAACGTCATCCTCATCTACTTCATGCAGATCAAAATAATCATTCATTTTATCAATGTGTTGTTGTGCACTCAAAGGTCCTGTTGCATCGAACTGTGGAAGTCTAGTTTGATAATCTTGGGGCATGGCATGAAGAGGCGTAGCCAACACCAAGGGAGCATATCGAGCTACCATGATGTGTGGAGGAGGTGGGATAACAGACTGGATGATCGGTGAGGTAGTGACTGAACACGAGGACGAGGAGGGACTGGATAGCACGGAGGGAGTGATTTGCGGTTTCGCGGTAGGAGACAGAACTTCAGGGGTTCGGGATTGTAAAACGGTTGGGTTGAAAATGAATCCAGCCACAAAACTATCAGACCGTGTTCTAACCAGGCTTCGTTTTGAAAAGGTGTCAAGGTCAGAGTTTTGAAAGGTAACGTGTTCCCCGAAAAAGAAAAGGGACTTATGCAAGGGGGTATGAATCGCTGAGCCTTCAGCTACGGTCTTTTTCCTGAACAAATGTTCCG
Source organism: Picea sitchensis (assembly GCA_010110895.2). Taxonomy (NCBI): domain Eukaryota; kingdom Viridiplantae; phylum Streptophyta; class Pinopsida; order Pinales; family Pinaceae; genus Picea; species Picea sitchensis. The sequence continues at coordinate 7,780 of SNQJ01S0170342.1, forward strand.
GGTTATCGGTCACTATCGCAGGTTCTGGGTCTGGATGAGATCGAGTATAGACTTTCTTGGGAGCCGGATTTCTTTTTTATTTTTATATATATATTTTTAAGTTTTATGAGTCCGAAAATAATATGTACAAATATAATCAACCTCTAAACATTACTCTATTCTCAAATTTGCAATAATCCAGGAACAAACTTTCTTTTTAGGGGAAAGAAAACGTGAAATTATAAATTTTTATGTTCTTTCCCCAGTATGGTTGCCACTATGTTAGCACTTGGTAAATTTCCTAGAGGTTGATAGCAGAAGAAATCTACAAAGGTAACTTTATCAAACCGCTTTTGAAGTTGGGATCTAGCCCTTCCAACTTCAGAGAGGGATCTCTCTATAAGATTTAGCTATGTTTCAAATTTCAAATATTAGGCTAGGTAAATAAATAAGTCAGGTTTTTTGCTGATGTGTTTGTAGAGTTGGTTGAGATAGTCTACACATCCATTGGGCTATAGGTTCTTTGTTTTAATAAATATGAAATACAAACCCAAAACACAAAGGGAAAACTTTCATAGGGCGAGATAATATAATCACTAGATTCTTTAGTAACTTAAATGATGAATAGCAGAAAAGATGAGAAAGATACTTTCAACAAAGAAGCAGTTAAGAATTTCTTTATTGAAACACCAGAAGATAAAAAGCTAAAATCTTTCGAGTCAGAAACAGGGTATACGAGATAAATCCTGCAACATTTGTTACTCTTAAATATTAGATTCAGAAAAAAAATATGATAACCGAGCTAGAATAACATTCAACTTAGAGAGGAAAACATCACCAGTGAATACACACAAGAATCCTATAAAAGTGCCTCCTTTTATTAATGGAAGATCTCTTCAAAAAGATTACAGTATGATAGCGTCAGGGTGTGAAGATCAACAACCCTCAATACTTTGAAAGGTGAAGTATTTATAACTCAAATTACAAATGATCCTGTCATTAATGATCAGGACGTGCTAAATCTATTTTTAGCCTAACTAATTTAACAAATTTCCTAAATCTAGGAACTGCTTGATGATGTGGTGTAACTACACGCTGATTTCTTGGTGGGCTGTTGATGAAGCCTCTGCACGACCTCATCTGACTGGACACATGACTGGACTAGTACATCTCATCTTCTACTTGATCAAATCACAGAGCTCCTCCCATCGGATATGACTGGGCACATTGACTTTGAGAAGTCTTCGATACACTTCATCCATTTCTGTGTATTTGGCGAAGGTAGGCTTGGTGAGGAAAATGTATCAAATATCATGTTGGATGTTGATGTCCCACTGAAGAGCATCTAAAAACTCCTTGTCGGTGATGCTCCCTTGAATGCCTGCAAACGTTGAACTGTCCTTAGCTACATCAACCAATCTCTTCTTGTAGTCTGAGAGTGTCATCAATTTATCATTGATTACATTCAGACCAGGCAGACCTTTCTTTTGTAGAGCCTCAATTTTACTGAAGAATATTTGTACCCCTAGGTCCATGGCCTGAACCTTTTCTTCCAGCTGAAGCATTAATCCTCTCTTGGTTAAAACTCTTTTGACCTCCATGATGGTCTCTGTTCTGTCTTCGATTTTCATCTCTTCTAGTTCTTCCCTGGTCTTGGAATTGAGGAACTTGATGATCTCATTTTTCTGTGTTGGTATGTTTCCCAATTCTACTTTGATCTTCTCAATGGCCTGTTTTCTCCTCTGGACCAATTCATTCTTCTCAAACATGATCTGGATCATTGGGCATATCTCATTCATGGACTTAGTGATGTCTTTCCATACACTCTCTTTAACCTCAGCCAAAGTCTTTCGTGCCACTGTCTTCTTCCTGAGCTGTTGTAACTCCTGTTTGAGCTCTTTTCAGCCATAGTGGTGACCACCTACTCCATGATAGGATATTGTAAGATCTCTCCTTGCTCAGACCCTATCTGTTCAATGCTCCACTTAGTTGCATCACTCTCCATGACCAGCTTCTCTGCCTTTTCTTACAAGGGCTCCAAAAATGCTTGTCTTGTTGTCCTCTTTTCTTGTAGGGCTTTCTCTTCCAACTGCAGAGCCTTCATTTCGGTGGAAGTCTTGATCTTCTCTAACAGTAACACTATTTTTTGTCGCTTCTTCACTTCCTCCATTACTACGTGGAGTTTATTTCCTTCTCTTGTAGTTCGTGGAGACTCCCATCCTCTAGGGGGTGAGTCCACAACTGTGTTCTCTTTTCTAATAGCTAAGTGAATGTATGTATTATTTGGATGATGTCCTCCGCAATTGTTGTTGCCTCATGTTCTCGCTGTGCTCTGACTTCTGGGGGAGTAGTGGGTGTGACACGCTCCACTATCTCTTTAATTTTATCTTTATATTTTTTAAGAGTCTGCTCTATCCTTCATAGCTTCTCTTCTGAAGACCTTGCCTCCTCATTTGTGTTCTTGGGAATTGCTTGAAATAGTATGTGGATCTGATTCTCCATATATTCCACTTTTTTTTTGCCCTCTCCCTTTCTGTTGCGCTTCAAGGTTGAGGGATTCCTTCATCGAGATTTTTTTTGTCTAGGCTACCTATAGGTTCGTCGCATCTTCTCTTTCTCTAGATTGAATCTCCTACGCAACACTTACTTAGAGTTTATACAATGCCTTTGTTGGAATCTTGGCCAATGCCATGTCCAATGTCTCTATGTCCTTTAGGGGTTTTTGCATTGTTTCTTCATCAAGGAACATCATCTCGGGCATGATGATGAAATTGGCACTTGCCTATTCTACAAATTGAACTGTTTAAGGCACTGGCACTCCTTCCTTAGCTTACATGGGTGTTTCTTTTGGTGCATGTGTTTCCTCGATCCTTAGCTTCTCCAACGCAATTTTTACCTCTTCCACTTGATCTGCAATTGAATCCCTATGCTTCTCTGCATTCTCCTACACCTCGGCCAGTATCTCCTCTACTGTTGTCGCCACTAACTCCACATCGTCCAGGGTTAGTGATATATGGCTTGGTGGTTTGTGGACCTTCACCTTCTTTAGACCGCCACCAGTTTGCTCCCCTAAACGCTTCTCCTAGGTGGTTGATGGCTTAGAACTAGTGGGCCTATGAGTATCTCTAATAGTGGTTGTCCCTATTTCTTCTGCCTCAAGAATCTCCAAGGTTCTTGTCCCTTGTTCTTCCTCCTCGGGGATCTCATGTGTCCCTGTGCCTGTTTCTTCCACGTGCACTTATTCCATTGAATGTATTGGTGGTTGTTCTGCATGTGGTGGAGCTTCTGTAAAGACCCTTAGTGGTATGTTCTATGTTTTTAGTTTCTTCTTAGCTGGGTTGCTTCCCCCCTCTTGGACTTGCATACTCCTCTTTTTACTTTCAGCCTTGTTGGTGCCTGTTTGGTGCACTGGGGCTAGTCTTCCCTGCATCTTATTTTGTGAGCTTGGTACTGTGGTTGGGATCTTCGGTACCTTCCATTATTCAGGCCACTCCTGGACCTCTCTATGTATTTATTCCTTCATCACACAATAGTTGAGCTGTAGCCATTCCTTGGCTTTGTCTCTCTTTCCTTGCATACATAAGGTATGACGCGTTTCCCTGAAGTTAGAAACCTGTCCAAAATCATGGACAGTCTCTAGTGAAATGTGCCATGTATCTGCAATGAGGTCCTGCATTTCTGCAAAATACCTCACAAAGATGTTTGTGTTTGTCTTCTTTATTTTTGGGTCTACTCTATTGCGTAATGATACGTAGCGTGTTGTGCCAAATTTCCCTGGTCTCTCCAAGTACTTGCTATATACCAGTTCCTTCCATCCAATGAGGCCAATGAGGATGAGTATACATGAGTAGTGGAACTCAGAGCCCCAATCATGTGTGTCCTTACAGTCCTCTAAGAATGAATTTAAGAGGCATGGGTCCTAGATCATCGAGCTCCCATTTGCACACTACATGGAGACGACGACCACACCGACTAATACTTCCTCTTTGTGACACTTGCACATTATTTTGCATCCAAGGAATCTGATGGTAAACCTTGTCGCAGGATCATTCATGTCATTGATCCTAATTCCCCTGTTACTGCGCTCCACACCATACTTGGCCTTGATCTCATCCGAGATGGCCTTGGCTTCGGTATTATCCTCTAGGTACTACTCTAGATTTTCCCCATCTATGGGTATCCCCGTGATTGCTACAATGAGGTTGAGGTCCATAGTGATAGGCACCAGCCTATCCATCCATAAGATTCCTCCATGCACTCGTGCAAGCAGTTGCTTGATGCAAGTGTTAATATGATTTCCCCACCCAAAAGTGTGGGACATATAGTAAATTCATGATGCCTGCATTATACAACCCAAGAATCCACTATGTTGGCTCTAATAGTGGCATGCCTGATGATCCGTCTCCCATGATTTCTACGTAATTTTGGGGCACCAGGTATGGAAATTTTGTGACATCCACCACGTCATGGTCAAAGTACTTGATGGAAATCCCTCTTCTGACCATGTCATCATCGACGCGCACCCCATTTGGAATCTTTGACAGAACCAGGGTCTCTTCTACTTGGGGTTGTGACCCTCTGTGTGCAATACTTTCAGCATGACCCTTCCGTTTGGGTTGTGGGGATGAGGCCCCCACCTCAAGTGCATCCTCGTGGACTGCATATTGTCCTACTTTTGGTCCATGGATCTATGTCACTAAAACCATGACCTTCTCAGCTTGTCGTGGTTATGGTCCCCTTGATGTGTCGGACTCGATTCTCTCTGTGTCCTCCTACATTGGGTTTTGTTCCTCGTCTATCATCATTGGGTTTGCTGCGTAATCTAGTGTGTGGATTTCATCCATATCCACCACTATGGTTACCTATTTCTCCCTTGCGTCTGTCATGTGAGCAATACTTCTCGTGTTCCGGTCGGCCTTGCCCGGCTCTCCAACTCGTGGTGGTGACATTGTGATGAGATATGGGTTGTAAATATTTGAAATTGATGTGTTGTTACCTCGAAAGATTGCTCTATCACTCTTTCACTCGATTCTGCGATGTTCTCCTTAGAAATTGAAACAATGAGTTGCTTTCCCCCCTTTTTTCAACTTTATAGCGAGACGGCGAAGTGACAATTGTTTTTCACTGACATTTGTCCCTTTTTCACTTTTAGTGGTGTGTCTTACACATGGGAACATTGTACTTCTTAAATTTTGTCCTGTGAGTTGTGTTTTCATACTTTTCTCTTTCCGTTGCACTAATTTTGTGACCTTTGTGTATGGAATTTCGTGTTTTTTTCGTAGTTTCAACAGCCGCCACCAGTTGGCGCATGCATTCCTCAGCCATTATTTTTTGAATTGCCGCGTTTTCTGACCTTTGGTCCTTTTTCTGGTGCATTGGGATATTTGGGCTCATGGAGTCCTTGGATTCGTTGCCATTTTCTTCTGGTGCATTATTATTATTTCTTCACACTGACTCAGTGACTTGTGCACGCAACCTCTCTTTTTTTTCGTCGCAATGATTTTCTCACCTGAGCGTGTAGATTTTTTATTTTTATTTTTTATCATGCGCGGTAAATTTCAAGTTGTGGATGGTTGAATGTCCTTGTATAGCTTCATTCGAATCCCATTGATCATGCCCCTCAATTATTTTCCTTCCAAATCCTTCAACTTTACAGCTCCTCTGTCTGTGACAATTTTCATATGGTCCTAACCAATGCATTCTGAACTTTCCTGGATGTTGAAAAAACTTATTGTCATACAGTAGGACTAGGTCTCCTTCCTTGAAAAGTTTTCTCTTGATATGTCGGTCATGCCAAGATTTTTCCTTTTCTTTCTGTACTTCTTGGTGAAATCCTTCTATAATCCTATCTTTTTCCATGCTCATCATCTTACTTAACCTTTCTTGTACTATGCATGTGACACATAGACTAGGTACAAAGAATTCTAATGGCACCACTTATTCTTGTCCATACACAAATCTAAATGGTTCCTTTCCTGACAACTTCTTACAGGTAGTTACATATGCCCATAATACTACTGGTATCTTTGAATCCCATTCGTCCCTATTGACATTGAAAATCTTGGTTAGGGAATTCTCTATGATCTTGTTGAAGGCTTCCAAAGTTCCATTTTTCTTGAGGGTGGTATGGCGTACTTTTATAATGGTATACCTCGAATTATTTAGTCAGAGATATGAAAGTGTTGCTGATAAAGTGAGTTCCTTGGTCACTCATCAGAATCCTTGGGCATCCAAATCTGGTGAGCACATGTTCAAATAGGAAGTTTGTTGTTGTCTCTGCATTGCAATCTTTAACTGGTGCTTCCTCTTCCCATCTTGATAGGTATTTTTTCATAATGATGATGTATCTCACACCTGATCTTCTTTCGGGTGGGTGAATTGGCCCAAAAACATTGATAGCCCATTTGTCAAACACTTGTAGTGTTACATGTGGGTGTAAGGGAATCTCATTCTATATGTTTGGTTTTCCAGCCCTTTGAAAAATGTCTCATTTTTGGCAGTATTCCTTTGCATATCGATGAATAGTGGGCCACCATAATCATGTGCGCAGTACCTTCTGCATGGTATCTTTTCCTGCATAGTTTCCTCCCATTATTCCTTCATGGGATTCTACTAATATCCAAGGCCTTTCATGTTCTAGCATGCACCTTCTCAAGATGTTGTCTGCCCCCATTTTATATAAGCGTCATGCGATCAATTGGTATTCAGCTGCTCGGACAATGAGATTCTTCCTCTGAGCGGTGTTAAGTTCCTGTGGTGCATTCCCTGTACTTAAATACTCAATAATGTCAGCAAAGTAATCATCCGCGACCTGGACTAAAAATAATTGCGCATCAGGGAAGGTATCCTCTAAGTTTGTTGGCTCCTCACCATTGGTAACCCTTGACAAGTGATCAGGTCCTGTGTTCATCTTCCCTGGTTTTATCCGGCTAATTTTTAAGTACGAACACAAATCAATCCCCCTAGCTTCACTATGAAACTAGAACAAAACAAGACAATACACTACTCTTTCCTTAGATTTCAATTATCAAATGAGAAATGGATCTAGAACATACCTTTTAAATATAGGATATCCAACTTCGCCAATGCAATCCAAGCTTTGTCATGAGGTTTATGAGAAATATATGCAAATAAACACAAGCAAATGAAGACAAGAATAACATATTCTATTTGATATGAAACTATGTACGTGATCAAGGAATCATACAATATGAACAAATAACATTCATATAGGAAAGAAAAGTATATTTGTATTAAATAATGTGGAATAAAGATACAACCAAACACCTTGATGTTGTCAAGTTCCTTCCAATAGTTCCTTGCTTCCCACACACTTCTTGCTCCAATGATTCCGAGACCATGGATTTGATAGCTACTCACAATCTATCTTGACAAAGCACAGCTCAAAGACACTCTAACCAAGCTAACAATCTCAAGCCAAAACAACTAACTCTCTCCATGAGAGCTCCTCTCCTTTTATAAGTTGAAGAGGATAAGGTGAGGAGGTTAGGATAATCCCACTAAATCATGAAAGTGAGTCAGATCCAAACCATTCATATGCCACCTCACCATAGAATCTTCTCCTTCTAGAAGCATCGATAAAATTCTTGTTTTTCCCATGTACAAAGGCTGTCGCACGCTAGCTATAGAGAAACCTGTGGAAACTCCGCAACCTAGCTATGGTGAAGCCTGCGGAAATCAGGAAATTCCACACCCTATGTATAGAGGAGCCTGCAGAAATATTCTTTAATAAGGTTTTTACAAAGGAAAATACAACTTCTTCTCTTAGTAAAAGTTCTTCTCTTTTCTTTTTTCAGGAATTCAGGCCACTGACCCTTCTGAAGGAAATAGATAGGTTTACATCATTAAAAGTCATAAGGGTGACTGAAATAATGTGTAACACTTGATTTAACTATGACTTCAAATTCAAATTCTTGAAACAACAGTAACCATCGACAAATTCTCCCCCCCAACATTGGCTTGTTGACTAGGTACTTAAGGGTTGAATGATCTGTGAACATATAAAAAACATTTCCAAGTAGGTAATGCCTGAAATTTTGAAGTGCATACACCATTTCCAGACCTTCTCTCTCTATAGTATTGTAGTTATGTTCGGAGTCTGACAATTTTCTTCTTGCAAATGCTATGGGATGGTCCAAATCCCCTGGTCCTAGTTGCGCTAGAATAGCTCCCAGGGTTATGGATAATTCATGTACATCCACATGGAATGTATTCTCCCAATATGGAAAGACTAAGATGGGTGTTGTGACCATATTCTCCTTCAAGGTGTCCAATCCTTGCTGACAACTCTCATTCCACTGGAATTTAGATCCTTCTTGATCAATTTCTCCATCGACATAGTGATCTGTGCACACCCCTTGATAAATTTTCTGTAATATCCTGCATGTCCCAATGTGGCTCGCAAATGGCATACTGATTTCGGTGGTGGTAAGTTCACAATTACTGTAATCTTTGCAGGATCCACGATCAACCCTTGTCTGCATACTATGTGACCCAATAAAATTCTGAAGGGTGTTCCAAATATACATTTCTTAATGTTCAAGGATATTTGGCATTTACTGCATCTTTCTAACATTATCCTCAACACCTCTACATGATCCTTCAATAGGATGTACACTGTCCAATCATCCAAATATAC